>JAWNNH010000669.1:0-31454 GCA_035043045.1 Hirtodrosophila alboralis | reverse complement strand
TGTGATACCACGGATCTATAGTATTTCCTGCTCCTCACAGTGACTATTAAGAGTGAAGGGCTCCCTTTTGAAGCTAGTATTCAGCAACGTGACTGGAGCGGATGATAGAGAGTGCAGCTATGCTGTCTCAGAAGTGCTTACCCAGGTGTTTTTGCCTGATTCTATGTAGAGCAGGGCAGGAGCAGAAAAGGTGTTCTATAGTTTCTTTTTCTTCCTCTTCTCTGAAACTTCTGCAGAAATCGTTATATGAGATGTTTTGTCTGGCTGCATGAATGCCGACCAGTGGCCCGAAAAGGCTCGTACGACCAAGGAACAATTTTTCTATTTAGGTTGCGGAGTTTCATGGATCGTTTGGGTACAATAATTGGCCAGGTTAGCCTGGATATTCTACAGTTTGTGACGCTTTGCCACCTTATGACGTATTCGCGTTTGAAAAGACTACGTATGTGGAGCTTGCAGGTAGGCATCGGTATACATGTAGCATCTTCATCAGGGAGGATAGGTAGTGCCTTCTCTGGCTAGCTCGTCGGCTATGCAATTGCCTTCCATGTCCCGGTGTCCCGGTACCCAAATTAAGCTTATTTTAAACTGTTGTGCCATCTCGTAAAGAGATTTGCTGCAGTTAGCTACTGTTTTTGAGTTAGTAAAGGTTGCACTTATAAATTTGATAGCAGCTTGGCTGACACTGTAAATGCTAATTTGATCTCATGATATATTTAAGTGTTTTAGGAAGGTAATAGCTAATTTTATGGTTGTGATTTTCGCTTGAAAGACACTACAGTACCCCCAGTTGAATATTTAATTGATTTGAGAAGATTCTACAACCAAACCGATTTACTATTGTAGTTTCTAGCCATCCGTGTAGCATATTCTTGAACCTGAAGTGTCGTGAGCTTTATCCACTCTTTGGGGAATGAGTGTGTTAAAAAGAGTAATAGAGTATTCTATTGAGGAGCAGAAATAATATTAGCTGATTACCCTTAAGGATGGACGTCTGATCCTTGTTGGATAACATCCAGCATTTGGAGTCTCTCAACCGTATTATTGGCAAGGTGGCCGATTCCTTTTCTACCAGTTTTAGAAGGAGAAGGTTAAAAATCGCATCGAGTACATCGGAGAGTACCTGTAATACAGATTTCTGCAGATCTCGGTGTTTTACTGAGCTTGTTTAGAATGATGCTCTTTGATAGGGCTGTCCACATAGAGAAGAATTGGTCTGACTATTACATTGTACATCCAACGGGCTATAAATATATTGAAACATGCCCCATTTTATTTCGATAGTCTTCTTAAGCTGGGTTTCCATTGGTGGATGCGTTGGAATCGTTTGCCATTAACATCGAAACTCGTATGACGCTTGTTCAAGTCCTTTGCAATTTACATTGGCTGTTAGGTATGGGACATGGGTTGTTAGGTATGGGATAAACTAACTGTTGATTACCCCATTGTATAATTCAAAGTATCAACTGCTTATGTTATGGCACCCACCTGCAACAAGTTCTAGAAGTTGTTATTCGTACCATAGCACGACCATGATATTTCATATAAAGTGTATATACTCATTTGAAATTGCACTTGTCATAAAAATTCTATTGGTTAAATTTAAAGAAAATTTATTACTTTGTTTACTGAAGTTTTGCCCCTTGCAAACAACTGATCAGCTGAATGTTAGGTATGGGACATGGGCTGTTAGGTATGGGAAAAAGCCGAGTTTGGAATGAACGCGGGGTGTGCCAACTCGTTTTTGGTAGAATTTTATAGATTGCGTTGCTGTTAAGTTGCTGTTCGCTCAATTTGCGGAAAACAGCTTTTTTCAACAATAATAATTTCAAAACTTAGGCGCGAAAATTAAAATGACAAATCTCTCAAAAACAATCCCTAGAACTGCAGAGCCTCATAATGATCTAATATTCTATATAAATGATGACGTTTCTTCCATATTCACTTTTATTTTACTTTCTTAAAAAATATGCAAGATTCATGGCAGCGCCCAGAGCACAGGACCCTTATAATTATATACATCTGTATCGAGAACCTAATTTACTTTATTGTATTCTTATATTTGTAATGGTGGTCAACCAAAAAAAAACTAAACGTTTATTACCCCATTCTATAATTCAAAGTATCAACTGCATATTTTGCCTTTAGGCACTGCTCAAGGTGGCACCCACCTGCAACAAGTTCTAGAAGTTAGAATTTATACCATATCACAACAATAAGATTTCATATTAAGTATATATGCACATTTGAAATGGCACATGTCATATAAATTCTGTTGGTTAAATGCAAAGAATATTTATTACTTTGCTTATTGAAGCTTTGGCCTTTGCAAACAAATGATCAGCTGATTGCAAATGCATCCAGTGCAGTAGAAACACCATTCAAGACCTATCGCGTTGCCTGTTATCGATAACATAACGCGTTTGTATGGAAATCGGCTATTATAGGCGTAGAAGGCTATTATTGCTTTCTTATATCTTTCGATCTTTCTTATATATCTGGTCTGATGAACTTTTGAGATGGTTCTGAGCTGAGGCCACCAGGCGGGTCGCGGGTTGTGGATAGCGAACGACCTCCCCAGGGAAGTCAGCTGCCGAATAACGATCATTCGTAATAAGCAGTACCGAACAAACAGCGGGTCCGTTAGCAGTATCTAACGTACTGAAATGATGCGTGTGTTGCCGTCTAATAATCTCATTACACCACCTACCACAATCCTACCCCCACATCTCATTCCGGGGCGCACTAAGGTGTTATCCGGACCGTGCCGAGAGTCAGCTTGGCTGGGGGCCGGGATAAAAACTAGCTCAGTTGTAAACGCGTGGGCGCAGTCAAGTGCCGAACGTCTGTTCTATCCAGCCTTACCCGGGTATGGCGGATCTCTGCCCGGGTGGACTTCATAGCTCTCCGCATCTCGTGGGACCAACAACATGAAAAAGAATAATAATTATAACAATAATACAAAACTACCGCAGGATCTCCCAGCGGCAGGTGACGCAAGACACTTCCACGACCGTCTCCTGGACTGGGAGAGGCTCTTCATGGCGGTTCACCCGCCACATCATCAGGATTCTAATAGGAGAGTGCCACAGGCACAGCAGGGAAATGTACGAGGACCGCATGTCCACCAACCAGCGCGGCAAGCGCCTATGAAGCCCAGTGCCACTGCACTAGCGCGCGAGAACTCGGCCGGCTCATCCCGGCCGATGCGACCCCCGCTAAACGCTGACAGGCGAGATAACCAGCAACGATCAAGGGAAAAGGAGGAGTTCTTGCCACCGCGTGACCAGCCTGGTGGACTGGACGACCCAATCCGTCGCAACCTTTGCTGCTCTAGGGTCATGTGGTACCTAAGGTACCTCCAGCAGGGACTCTTCCCAGCAGAAGCACTACATAAGGCTAAGGAGCCGTGAAGGGCGCCGGAGCAATAGAGAAAACGGCCCAAAGCGCTCGAACAGCAACTTAACGTCGCCAACGGATACAGTCAGGAGAGCGTGCACCGCTGCAGCGCAGGTACCACGTGCAACGTAGGCGCCACCCACCATTCCATGTGCCATGCAGGGAGCATTGGACGAACGTCCCAGCACATCACTCGCAGCAGCAGCATCATCAGCTGCAATTGAGCTCTCATCCTCATAGCGCCCACTAAACGGCGCATGTCGTACGCATTGATAGCGAAGAATGTTAAGGTGGCCGTGTTACCAGCGGACTATCCTGCTGTAACCCTCAGCCACGGAGAGCTATCTGCACTGGAGGATTCCATCCTTGACGAGTTGACAGTTCTAGGATAGGACTCTGCGCTTCCCTTCATGAGGATCCACTTTCGAGTGGGTCATCTAGTGATAGACTGTGCCGACGAAGGATCAGCCGACTGGCTAAAGAGCGTAGCGTCGGGCCTCAGCGCATGGAAGGGTGTACCGCTAGATATGAGAACTGGTGATGATATCCCATTACCACATAACATCACGGTACTCTGCCCAAGAAGTGCGGATCGGTCGTCCGAGAACTTGGTGGACATGCTGAGAGTCCATAATAGCAAGATCGAGACCGAAGCATGGAGAGTTATTTCCAGAAGGAATGAAGACGGAGGATGCCTACAGGTGATTGGGATCGAAGTCCAAGGCCATTATAGTCAAGAAAGGCCACCAACTCTTCTTTTGGTTTGGGTCGATCCCAATTCACTGCCTGAAGAAGGCAAGAAAAACAGATCACGAGAAGACAAACCATGCAGAGCGACCGCCAGACAGTTCAGCAGCGCCTATCATCAGTGCGTTTAGCGGACCACCCGCCACAACTAAATGTGTGGAAGACCTAGCCGAGGATGAGGACCTGGCTGAGGAAACGCTAGATCCCGCTTCTGTAGAACTCATGGAAATGGAGGAGGAGACATTGGACGGCATCCCAATGTCGCCCCAAGAACTGGAGCTGGAGCTGAGAGAGGCAGACACTGTAGTCAGCGTCACCTTGACGAATTGAGGTGAAAAGGGCGATCCTCGGCCCTGCTTACTGAAAGCAGAGGAACCCGTCCTTTGAGATGACATCAGTCATCAACACTGGGGTAGCCCAAGTAAACATTCACCGTGCGAAGGCGGACTCGGCCGTCTTAGCCAGAATGTTCACTTTTCAACACTTTGGGCTAGCCCTCGTACAGGAGACCTGGGTCAACAACGGATTTAAGGGCCTGTACACAAAGGACTCAAAGGTATATGATATTAGGAGTTTAACTCCAAGAACGTGTATCATGGTAAGGAAAGGTATTAAATACACTATCCCTTCAGAATTTCTAACCCGAGACTGCTTTCCTATTGCAATCCAGGCAATTGGTGCTGCCACAGTCACAGTGGTGGCCTCTGCACTTCTTCCGGAAGTGTGTGGCCTGGTGGAGTACTGCAGGAAACAACACCAAACAGTCGTCGTGGGATGCGATGCCAACGCGCATCACGCCGTCTGGGCATAATCTAGAAATAAAAAATGTCGGTTCCACACCGACTTTTATAACAAAAATAAGAGAAGAAGTCTTAAATATCACATTGATAAGACCGTCCCTAAAGCCACACATAAGGGATTGGCACGTCTCACCAGAACAATCTATGTCCGATCACAGAATAATCCTATTCAGTCTTCAATTGAATATGGATGGTCGACAACCCACCCATAATCCTAGGAAAAATGACTGGTATTAATATAGAACCACCGCTCTATACTATACTATCGCTCGAACTATCCAATAAGATGTCTGGCATACCCAAAGATGCCTTGGAACTCAACCGATGTGTAAAAAGTATAAATAGATGCATAGTTCTTGCCTTCGAAGAAAATTTCCCCCTAAAAAAACAAAGTAGAGAAAAAGATGCTCCTTGGTGGAATGCCTTAAAGAGCTACGGGTCCCCACCAGCCAACTCTTTAACAGAGCGATAAAAACCAGCTCATGGAGTAGAGCTAGGGTGGTCTTTATCCCCAAAGCCGGGAAGAAAGATATCACCTACCCCAAGTCCTTCAGATCCAACAGCTTGACATCGTTTTTTTTTAAAACGTTAAAAAAGCTGGTGGCCTACAATATCAGAAGCACCCTGCTAAAGCAGAGTCCGCTACATCCAACACAGCATGCATACAGAGCAAGTCGATCCACAGGCACAGCAGTATACAAACTGCACAACGTACTGAAGAAGACAGTTGATACTAAGGAGGTGGCCATCTGCACATTCCTTGACATAGAGGGAGCCTTTGACAATACCGCTGTCCCATGCCGCGGTCAAATCGGCGCTCTGCAGGAAGGAAATAGACACAATGACGGGCAGATGGATCAATTCAATCAAGAATACGGGGGAAAAGTGCTCAAGAGCGCTATACACATGTCGTAGCACAGCTGGAAAATCATGGGACACATCGCCACGAACAATTAGTTGGCTATATCTGATGATATTAAGACCGATGCTCACATATGGAACCATCGCCTATGGTGACCGAGTTCAACTCGACACCGTGAAAAAATAACTTCAGAAACTTCAAAGGATGGTCTGCGTCTACATGACATGAGCAATGCGCATCTGCCCGACAACGGTCCAGGAAGTTCTATAGTAGCTCTTAACCCTTCAAAAATCCTGTCATTAGTGCAGGAGATAGGGTTGATGAGTGAGCTTTAAGTTCAGAAGGGGGTACAATAAATCTATTGGTCGCGGTACAATAATTCCTCCCCTAATATATCTTTCGAGAGTGTTGAGGTTCCAGTAAAGTTTTTTTTATCAAATAACATACTAAGCCTAGGTATCTAGCATTACTTTTGAAGACAAGAGAGGAGTTGTTTTTTTTTATGAGGGATGAGCACAGGTATTTCATATTTCCAAGAGCTTGGGGATATTTTCATATAAAAATCATCCTGAGATTATTGAGCTGTGGGTATTTTCTTGCCATTTGGGTTTACTTGCGAGGCAAGATATTTTGAAAGCCTGATTACATGCCGAGGTGAAAATATCGACAAGTTTTTCAAGGTTTTCTTTACTGCTACAGAATTTTGTTGGGAATGATTTGTTTTAAGGATTTTGTGTATAAGGGTCAGTTCGGTCTTCTTGCGTTAATGAATTCTATGAAGTGTCGATAGATAGTGTCATTTCTAAGAATTTGTGGTCAGAGAAGTGGTCCTGCAGGACCCTCCAGTTTTTTAAGTGATCGAGAATTGATTGAGAGATTAGAGTGAAGTCGATGACTTCTATTCGGTTTTTAGTTATGAAAGTTGCCTTATTGCCCCTGTTGCAAATGAACAAGTTAGTACTGTGGATGAAGTTGAAGAGAGACTCCGAGTCACCAGATTGTTGAAAGTGCTGTCTGGGGGATCTTGCTTCTCATGTGCCATGTATGATGATAGCAGTCTTATTGAAGATGACTGAATCTCTAGACTTACTGTTGTGTTGTCACCGTTGCTATATTTGTGCGGCATAAAAGTATTAAGATGTTTTCTTACCAAAATGCAGGTTCGCATTTTACTTTTATCGTGAGCTAAAATAGATAATAGTATATATAGTAAATTTTACGTCTGTTCCGCCTTCAGCCAGGCGGAGAGCTGTAGTATCTTTTAGAGCATATTTGGATAATCCTTCAACCATAGCATCGTCGGCCTTTATATCACCCGAGAGGTCCTCGAGAGGATCGTCCTTTTAGAGCAAGAAGGCTTCTAGTTATCGTAGATGCGTCAGATAGTTAACGATCGAGTTCAATATCAAACACATCCGCTTTCGAAGCAGTATCCCGATCGACTGGATTGTCATCGGGATGTGCTTTGGACGATGCATCTGACTTGAACACCCTGATGGTCACCAAGCTGAAACTCACCGAGCTCAAACCAATGATGATGATGCCGGAGCCCACATTTGTGCCTGAGGTCTACTTGGCACCTCACATCAGTTTACTACGACCAGATTTGCAGTCGGCTAGACTTCTCCGACTCTTGCCATGGCAGCTACGAAATGTGCACTGTCGCATGCAATGACTTTGGTTTTGCCTTAGTAACACCCCATGTCTTTGCAGACAAGTGCGGGACCCGGGCTCTCTATCATTACCTCGATACTTTTTATGGTCAGTGCAGATTCAACCCATTTCCACTGGCTTTTGGGAATTCTACCGTTTGGGTTGTTCTTATCCAAGAAGCCGATTAGAATACGATCCTTTGCAATGTCAGCAAATGATGTATTTGGCACAATCTTGGAATTCTTGGCGGCAGGTCCTAATGTCTCCACGGAGCATTGTCGTTTTACTTGCACTCCTGTTTTCTTGGCTGTCCAAAGTTTGGAAGCACTTTTTTTTCAGCCATTCTTTCGTTGGAGTTGCGATAGTGCTTGTACTCTGGCGCTTGAGGATGTGTCCTGTAAGAAATTTTTCCCATCAGCGCTGGGTGTTGATGCCGATCATACCGAGTCCGGAATGAAACTGTAAGTTCACCCCAGCGCCTTTCTAAGAGCAGTTGTGCTCAATTACGAACTGCTGCTTGCTCACTAGGGACGGACGTCGATGCCATTTGCTCGTGATCACAGCCGATATTTTCGTAGATGTACTGACATAGTTGCGCCGTGTTGATGTTGCTGTTATTTTTGTTTGTTTTTTATTAACCGGTCGCATGACACGCTAGCCCTGTCCTTTACCACTGACCATACCAAGAGCTGCTTTCTCAAGAGTCAACACTCTCGGTTCAGAGCTAACAGTTTAGCTTACACTGATTCTAGACAAGATCACTGGTTATTACCAATCGGCACCCTTGTGGAGGAAGGAATTTTTCGGACCCAAATACATCAATACGTAGGCGACACTTTTTTTTTTCGATTTTAGCAAAGTACACTGAAAACAAGAAGAAAACGGCAATGTTCGGCACGCCGATGCTATATATCCTTCCAATGTTCCGATCGTTCCAATGGGATTTATAATATATAGGGATTCTAATAATATAATTTATCCTTATAGCACATCGAATTGCCATGTTTGGTTGTGATTATGGATGTCAAATATTTTTAATTTATCATATCTACGATATTTTCTGTTTGAAAATATCGATATATTTTATATGGGCATTTCCACGGTTGCGACCCTAAGGTTTGTACGCCTTTGAATTGAAAATAAATCAAAGAACACAAAAATTTTCTAAAATTTTTTTTTATTTCGAATGCATTTGGGATGGTCTATATTAGGTGAAAAACTAGCTTCGTTTGAATTTTAGTTTTTAATTTGTTAGCAAAAAACATGTGGTCGCGACCGAAAAATGAAAGTCGCTTTTGGCTGCAACTAGAAAAACACAACATCCAGCAAAATGGCAAGAATATTCTAAAGCGATTATGTAGCTTTCTCTTAATTTATTGCAATTCGAAATGTATTCATTGGTTTTTTTTATGAGCCTAAGTACCGGTCGCGAACGTACGGGTCGCGAACGTACGAAATTTCCATCAATAAAAGTTTTCCTTTAATCGATCTGAGTTAGAGCTCTTTTCAATTTTTGTCTTCTTATTAAATATTAGTAGAGTGATTATAAAGCAAAAGTGCAACCATAACATATGTTGTACATATAAAATAAATATAAAGAAAAAATTTACTTTAAAACCACATAAAATTCGTGGTTGACCTTTCTGTGGAAATGCCCACCCGCACGGCCGTTATGTTCCGTTATTTGACGAGTCTGGCCTGTAACGTCACATGTACACAATTTCGACGCAATAGATTTACGATGTATGGAAATGATGCACTTTTTGGGGTAATCGACCGCCTCTCGTGTGTCGTCACTTGTTTAGAAATGCGACACACAGCACTCACAATGTATGAACAATAAGCACTTTTTTTTGGTTAATCGGCTGCTGCTGCTAAATGACAGATTGATTTGAAAATGACTACCCACATAATATAGGAAAATGACAAGTGCATATAATGTCATATCTCTGACCTCTACAATTTCCATAGATTATCTGCAATATCTTGACAAAGTCAGAAAATGTTGATAAATTTGAATGTTTTCTGAAAAGTATCCCTATATCCAACAATACGCTATGTATTAAATATCGTTCCGATTTTAATCAAATTTGGCCAGCTGGTAAAGTACGGAATGAGACAGAGATATAGTTAGTTTGGTTAAGATATATTGATAAGCAAAAAGGAGCATAAGAACGTGAGAGCGTTAGGGACAGAAAAAAAATCTCTGCGACTGCATTAGCGATATTGCTTATGCATTTTCTAAACGGTTATGTCAAAGTAGAAATAGCGAACAATTTAACTTTTTTAATTAGTTATGTTGCATTTTGGCTAACAGAGTCGGTTGACTACATAACAAGAAATGGCTATCTTCGGTACGCCGAAGTGTCTTCTAAGAAAATTTTGGATACTCGACAGATTTTTCCTATGCAGTTATATAATAATGTTGTCCGATTTCAAACTTTATCAGAAAGTATATAACATATTTTTCTGTTGATATGGTGAGTTTGGTTCTGATATCTTAAAAACCAATAAAGATTTGCATAGAAGACCTCATTTTTCACCCAAGTGTTCCCATGGCAGCTATATGATATTATGGTCCGATTTTGATCAAACTTGGTCAAATTACGCAAACCATAATTTTACATAGAACACTTGAGTGTACTTTTGATGTTTGGAAAAACAAATAATTTTTCATCCATGAACTTTATGACCGAATGCTCCTTTGGGAGCTATGAGATATTATAGTCCGATTTTGATGAAACTTATAGTGGATTTCCATTGGTGGATGCGTTGAACGCGTTTGCCATTCACATCGAAACTCGATTGATGCACGTTCAAGTCCTATGCTATTTGCATAGACTGTTAGGTATGGGACATGGGCTGTTAGGTATGGGAAAAAGCCGAGTTTGGAATGAACGCGGGGTGTGCCAACTCGTTTTTGGTAGAATTTCAAAGATTGCGTTGCTGTTTGCTCAATTTTGCACAAAACAGCTGTTTTGTCAACAATTATAATTTCAAAATTTAGACGCGAAAATTAAAATGACAAATCTCTCAAAAACAATCCCTAGAACTGCAGAGCCTCATAATTTCAAAATATAGGCGCGAAAATTAAAATGACAAATCTCTCAAAAACAATCCCTAGAACTGCAGAGCCTCATAATGTTCTAATATTCCATATAAACGATGACGTTTCTTTCAGATTCACTTTTGTTTTGCTCTCTTAAAAATATACAAGATTCATGGCAGCGCCCAGAGCACATAATTATATACATCTGTGTCAAGAACCTAATTTATTTTATTATATTATCATATTTGTAATGATGGTCAACCAAAACAGAAGTAACCGCTGATTACCCCATTCTAAAATTCAAAGTATCAACTGCATATGTTGCCTTTGGGCGCTGCTCAAGGTGGCTCCCACCTGCAACAAGTTCTAGAAGTTGTTATTCGTACCATAGCACGACCATGATATTTCATATTAAGTGCATATACTCATTTATAATTGCACTTGTTATAAAAATTCTATTGGTTAAATTTAAAGAAAATTTATTACTTTGTTTACTGAAGATTTGCCCTTTGCAAACAACTGATCAGCTGATTGCAAACGCATCCAGTGCAGTAGAAACACCATCCAAGACCTATCGAGTTAGCCTGTTAACGATGGCATGACGCGTTTGTCTAGCGAGTTAGCCTGTTAACGATGGCATGACGCGTTCGTGTGGAAATCGGCTATTATGCCAGGTTTGGTTTCAATATCTTCAAAATACAACATTGATATGCCAGATCGATCCCTTGGCTGCCAATATGATGTAGTGATCAGATCCGGCTAATTCTGACATATGTTCTGCCTGCAATTGAAAGAAGCATCTGTGCCATTTGTGCATTTCATCAGGATATCTCAAAAACTGAAAGACTAGCTTGCATAGAAACAGACAGACGAACAGACGGACATGGCTATATGGACTTAGCTCGTCGTACTGATCAGAAGTTAACAGTTAAAGTTTTTCGCGCTATCACGATGGTTTCATACAAATTTTTTTTTAAGCTTTCGGTTATACGGGCATTTTTTCACAGGTACCACCTTTTCCGTTGATCTATAAGTCTGTTGGTGTTGGTTTTTTCGAAAAACCTCCTGTAGAAAAGTTGTTACTAAATGCTCCAAAGATGAACACACCAAGCCTTCAAGTTGAAGTCCTGTAGGTGTTTTGGGCCAAAATATTGGAAAAACCGTGAGCTGACAGCCATTTTTATAGGCTCTTGGTGTAAAAATAAGTTGTTCTAAATTAAACTATTTTGTTTTTAAAGATATCAAAACCAAACTTTGCAGTTTACAGTTTTTTATATTTTATGCACTCTGACCGATGATCTTCAAAATCGGAACACTATATCTTATAGCTGCCGTAGAAATCGGCCGAAAAATTAGTTTTTATATAAAATTTTTTTTATGAAATCTAAAACAAACTGAACAAATCAACGTTTTAATATAATCAAGACAATCTAGACTTTAAGTTCAAAGATAAATGATACAAAAGGTTTTAGTATTACTACCACTGACAGCTGCAGTTCGGAATCAATCCTACCAATTTACACGTCGGTATACTCAGCCGAGCTAATAGCAACTAAAAGCGCCATAAGTCTGGTTTCAAAATCAAAAAATTAAATTGCCATCCGCTATCCAGAATATCCTCAATCCAAACACTCAATGCATATACACCAATTACATTCGGAGTATCCTTCAATCATCATGATATGATAATATGCAAAGGAGCACACTATGAAATTAAATTTCTAGCTTCTTTTTCAAAAACGACTACCTGGTATAAAAAGGTTCATCGTTGCAAAACATTTATTGACTTTTTATATGACAACAAATTACATAATTAAAAACGACTGGCTATTACAAAGTTATCAGAATGCGCATAGGCCATACTTTTTTACATTTTTATATATGACAACTCACAAGGACGAGATTGTCCCTTTTGTAATTGTAACGCGATGCTTACTGTCAACAATATGTATACTCTCTGAATGTTTTAGTTTCTCAAGAATTATAAATGTTATCTTTAAGAACTCTGATCCCATAGAAGCATTATCCCTCCTAACCGAGATGCATTTCAAAATATTATTAAATATTTAAAAGATTGTAATTTATATCACCTCATATACAAAAAAAAAAATTAAACAAAAATAAAATGTAATAAAACATATATTGCACTTCATTCATCTTAAGTATATAATTTGTTATATTTTTAAGTAATTACACACTATCATTTTTATTTTCCCAGAATAATTGCAAGCCTTTCACATTTAGTTAAGCTGAAGGCCTCTGTTGCTATGGCTTACAAACCCAATCTTGTAAATAAATAAATAAATAAATAAAAAATGCAGGGTCATGATAGATAGGACACGAACCACTGGTTGTAAAAATGGTTAAGAAGCTTAAAGCACATGAAAGCAAATGGAGCGTCAACTAGTCTAATCGTAGTAAATAGTAAAATGCAAAGAGGATGTAATATAAAGAGTGATATTTTGGAAAACAACTTTTTATTACCGTTAACACTTTATGTTAGATTTCCAGTTCGGTCACATATACAGGCAAAAATGCACAAAACACATACAACGTATGCATACGCATACAGGGGTTAATGTAAGCATCTCGGCTCGGTCATAAAAAACAAAAACAAAATACACAATGGGTATTTTTTACTTATTAATGTTTAAAAATAATTTTTTTGATTTTGATAAAAAATGAAACAAAAAATCTGTTAATATGTGCCACTAGGCACTTATAACAAATTTAAATTGCAAGCAGATTTAATGCTATTGGGCCCTGAAAAAAAAAAAAAAACAAAAACAAAACGGGGCAAAATGTTCAAGCACACACACATATGAACTGCAAACAACAAGAAAAAACAACTGGGCAACAAAAACATATTCTTTGTGCATGTTGGTTTTGTTTTTTAAGACGAGCCGACACGCTCCACTATGGGACCAATGACCGATTTCGTGGCCTAAACCCGAAATTTCAATTTACGTAATTTATCATAAATTTTGTTGTTTATATATAAGAATTACACCAAAGTATCATGTTGCGTACCAAAAATGGTAACCAGGAGTACCACTGTTAAGATAACAGCTGTTAAACACAGCTGTTAACAACCATAAGCGCGTGGTTTTTGGTAAGCAAATTTGCTTGTCAACTTCAGTAAATTATAGTTAAATAAGACTAAGCGTATGTGAAAAACTTTATAATGGATTATAAGCAGTGAGGTTTGTACTATATATTGGTAAAGCTCGTTTGTAGAAATTTAATGTGTTTTCCTTATTTTTTTGTAAGGTAAAAAAGTGTCTCATGCAACAATTTTTTTTAACAAATTTTGACTTTGGAAAGGAATTAAAAATTTTGGCAGCATTTGGCAGCAATGCGACTTTTTTAACTTGGTTCTGTCATTAATTGTGATTGTAGATCAGTTTTTATAATTGTCAATTTTTGTCAATTTCTTCCACAAATCAAATTTTTAGCAAACGACCTCAATTTTAGAACGACCTCACTTTTAGGATATATTTAAAGTTTGGAAAAAGGTGAAGGGGCGAGATGATCGGTAAAATGCAATTGTTAAATATAACCTACTATAAATACCAGTAAGCAATATCAAATTTTGCCGTTATAGGTTAAGTGTTAGGAAAAATGCTCAATTGTAATAAAAAAAAATGTTTACAAATAGTGGGAAAAGTGCCACGCCCACTTTTCATCAAAACCACTTATAATCATAATTTTAAATGTTATCCAATAAACTAGAGCCAAAATACTTGCCAAATCATTGCATTATTAATTTAAGCCACGAAATCGGTCATTGGTCCCATAGTGCGCTCGCACAAAACCCTGTCTGTGTATGTATGCGTTGTATGTGTTTTGTACATTTTTGCTTGAGTGCGTGACCGAGCTGGAATTTAGCATGAACTATTTTGAGGAAAGGTCCGAGACCAAACTTCCACTCTTTATTATAAAAAATCCTTTTTGGATTCGACTACTTTACGCTTCATTTGCTTTCATGTCCTTTAAGCTTCTTAACCATTTTTACAACCAGTGGTTCGTGTCCTATCTATCATGACACTGCACTTTTTTATTTTTTCGAATGTGGTGCCTTTTGAATATAAAGAAAGGAAAATACACTCTGTGATATTCAATTAAAGGCAGCGGCATTTTCTTAAAAAACAGTGAACAACCAATTTAAAAAAAAAAATTTTTTTGAATTTTATAATGCAACTACTTATATTAAAAATGAGTCAAACAAAACAAAACATCTTAATAATATTCAATAGACAGTTTAAAATGCTCATTAAAAAAACTCAATTAAATACATTAAGTTCAAGTAAGTGCTTTAGTCGAGTATACCTGACTAAGGTACACCCCTTACCTAAAAAAAAATTGCAAACATATATACCCTCCAGAAAAAGTCGCTGACAACTCGTACCCGACTCGGCAGCACTTTAATGAACACCAGTAACGATCTCTTATTTCCTTTTCAATGCAAACGACTGTTGAATTTTACATTGGCATGTCCTAAAATGTAGTTAGAAACGCCTACCTGCATTACTTTTCGTCAATAAAATCGTTCTACACGCCTCACTGCATTACTTGTCGTCAATCTTTTTATCCCATTACTTTCTTAACTTCTTATCGTCATTGACTACGGGGTGGCTGATAAGTAGACTAAAAAATAGGTAAATTTTTGACTACTTTTAGTCAGTCTTTTCACCACCAGATGCATTACCAGAAAAAAAAAAACATAATGTAATTTCAAAGATATTTATTTGATTTCAATCAATTAGTTTTCTTCAAAAAAAGTTCTTCGAGATAGATTTTCTACTTTTCAGAAATGTAGCTTTGATAAAATAACAATAACTAAGTTACTTTCTAAAAATATAATAAAATGGACAATAAGCCATGCAACATTCTTTTATGATTGTTTTTTTTACAAATTATTAAATATTGAAATGGAAATTTTGCAAAAAAATATGCCCATTTTAAAAAAAGGTATTTTTTTGTGAAGTTTTTCTCCAAAACTCAAATTTTGTTTTTTTGTATAAAACAAAAGTAGATTTACTAATTGTAAAAACCATAAAAAAGATTTGTAATTACACTAAGCAACAGCATTTTGTATCCAGGTTTATTTAGAGTTCAATTATATGTAAAATGGGTCGCTGATTCCGAAAAAAATTAAAAAAAATCTAAATTTTCGACATTCAAACTTCAAACATAGTTAAATGATATTAAAAGGTGTTCATCTTTTTTAATAGGTAATAAAATTACCTATCAACCTGGCATACAACATTTTTTAATTAGATTATTCGATTGAAAGTTATTAAGAATTGAAATATAAGTTTTATCTAAAAATAAGCCCATTTTATATAAAGCTATTTTTTGTGCAAATTTTTTCGAAAACTAGAATTTTGGATTTGTATACCACTCTTTGCATCTGTAGGTTTACTTATTCTAAAATAATAAATAAGATAGTGAGCTTGAAAATGATCAAATTTTAATTGTCGAATACCGAATTTCTTAATAGCTCCTTTATCTGTCTCGCTTATTTTGCTAGGAATGATTTTATCACTTATGCCAAATTTGTATAGTTTATGATTAAGACTATTCCAAGTATATACTTGCAAAGCGATTCGAAATATGCACCTCTGTGGCGCTACTTAAAAAATGTTTTAGCACAATGACAAAAGTTGTGTGAGAGTTGGACGTGCTTTCTTAACATTTTTGGAAGTGGACACTTCCCCGTATAAGCTTAGTATTAAGTGTATACTGAGTATCTACTAGTGCGTTTACCCTTATTTACTTTGTGAGCCACATAATTATAAGATTCGCCCAGTGTCATTGGTTTGTTCTTTAGATATTTTTTTCTCTATAAATGCCTGTTGTTTGTAATTTTTTTTATAATTTGTTTCGCTTATTTTTTAATTAATTGTATGCAAGTAATTAAAAATACCAGCAGTTTACATTGTTGTTGTTTTGTCTTAGTCTTTTCCGTTTTGCAGTGCAAAAGCATAAAGCGGGAAATTAATTACGCGCCCTCGTCTGCACACGCAAGTGCTCAAAAATTCACAATGCCAAAAGTTAAATACACTACTGTTTGTGTAGAACTCCATACTTTGTCAAATTTGTCTTCTGAATATTAATTTAAGCTAGCATATTCAAGAAAATACATTTGTACAGGCAAACGTCTGTAATACAAATATTTAAGTATAGTGAAACCCTCCAATATAAAGCTCTTTTTCCATTAGTTAGTTAGTTAGGTTTAGGTTTAGGTCTAGGGTTAGGTTAGGTTTAGGTTTAGGGTAAGGTTAGGTTAGGTTAGGTAAGGTTAGGTTTAGGTTAGGTTTAGGTTAGGTTAGGTTAGGTTAGGTTAGGTTAGGTTTAGGTTAGGTTAGGTTAGGTTAGGTTAGGTTAGGTTAGGTTAGGTTAGGTTAGGTTAGGTAAGGTTAGGTTTAGGTTAGGTTTAGGTTAGGTTAGGTTAGGTTAGGTTAGGTTAGGTTAGGTTAGGTTAGGTTAGGTTAGGTTAGGTTAGGTTAGGTTAGGTTAGGTTAGGTTAGGTTAGGTTAGGTTAGGTAAGAGTAGGTTAGGTTAGGTTAGGTTAGGTTAGGTTAGGTTACCATCTTTTCATAGAGCGGGACAGTTGCTTTTTTCACCCGTTCTTCAACATCGAGTCTGCATGTCAGCTTGCTATCAAAAACTACTCCTAGATATAAGTGTGTTTCTTGGGTATAAGCGATATTCCGTTTAGTTCCACCGCGGTATTTTGTATCTCTTAGACAAGACGGACCTTGTCCGTGTTTGTGCTAACTTCGGCTTCTTTGGCCCATCCTAGTATCCCTTTCAATGTGTAGTCCATGATTAAGCTGAGAGTCGATGGATAGTTATACTTATGTCGCCAGCATAAGCAGTTATTCTTGGGGTCTTTTTCTGTAGAATTTTTTGAGAAGTCCGTTCACCACTAGGTTCCATAACAGAGAAGACAATTCTCCGCCTTGGGGCGTGCCTCTGTTTACCTCTGTAGTCATGGTGCTGGTTCCCCATTCGGCACTGACTTTTTTGCAGCTTAGCAGGTTATGTTTCCATAAGTCTACTGCCTCGTGGGTTGATGTAGGTCTTAGGCTTCGCATTATTGCTCTAGTTGACACATTACTCTAGCTTTTTTTTTATGTATTTTTGGGTGCTAATATCAAAAATGAAAACAATTTTTTTTTTTAAATAATGGTTTTCGAGAAAACCGCAAATAGCTAGTTTTTTTGGCAGTCTTTGGACTTATTTGTTCATATCTACATCAGATCTTATTTGATTTTAAATAATATTGCATAATTCAATAGATAATTGTATCCCCTTTCTAATAGTTTGCCGTTTATGTGGATCGAATAATGAAAAATGTGAACTTTTTTTACATTTTTGGAAAATTTCTGAATTTTATTTGCTCATTTAAAAATTTAAAAAATTCGTTTAAATACATTTCAATATGTAAAATAATTCTTTTACGAATATTTTAAGTATAAATTTTTTTAAATCGGACCATAAATATGGTAGTTATTCAGCAATTTGTAAAAACACTCAAGAAAAAATTCACCACTATTCCAGCCATATTTGAAGATGGAAAGTTCAAACTGACTAGAAACTTTAGCTGCTAAGGCGACTTGAATGGATTATTTGCTTTATTTAGAGAGAATTATGATCCTGAAGATTAGTGTATCTTTATCGAATATTTCCGCTTTTATTGTTCTGTTGACAATATGCAAAATTTTTTCTTTCAATATACCAACGCATCGCATCACTGTTTTCTTTCTAGTTAATTAATGAAATGCTCCCAATGCGTATCGTTGGTGGTTCAGTGCTTTCTCCATGGTAGCTACAAAGGAATGTAGCGCTGTTTCCACCGATTTTTCTTTAGTGTATGTGTGTTTGTTAGTCTCCATAATAGGATTGGTACCCTTTTAAATATGAAGTTCTAGCAGTTTTTTGAATGTTTTTGACATGAATGAGGTGAGGCTAATGAGCCTGTAGTCTTTTGGTTGTGCGTGACTGAACTTGCCAGCTTTGGACAGGAACACAACACTTGCTGTCCTCCAGCCGCGCATCAGACATGCTACAAATATACGTTGAAGCCATGGGATAACCATATCTTTGGTCCGGAAAGAGCCCGACCTATTAGGTCCACAGGTATACTTTTGAGTTCTCCGTGCATGTGTCGTGATGTTATTGATTCTGTGACATGCCTACAGTCCGGAACTATGCACCAAAAAGGGCACATATAGCTTCGCGGCTGTTGTCCGTCCACCTTCCATCGTCTCTTTTAAAGTGACTTTGTATAATTGACTGGCTCGAGAACAGTCTTGCGGTTTCTGTGACCTTGTCTATGCCAGAGCAGAAGGTTTTCCATGCGTCTCTTTTGATTTTCAAACTTCTTTCTTATAATTGCGTAGCCTGATCTTGTATTCGTCCCAGATAATCTCAACATCCGCTTGTTTTGCAACCTTGAATGTTTCCTCGATGTCTTTCCTTTGTTCTTTAAGTTTGAGGGTTTGCCCAATGCGTGGTAGGTGGACATCAGATGATCAGTGATCGTTTCCAGGGACTTATCTATATCTTCTTCTGATGAAATTATAGGTGGTGTAGATAGCGTTCTCTTTAGTGTTTCTGCGAACTTCACCCAGTTTTGTCGGAGTGATGAGCGTTGGCGTCTGTTCCGATAATGATTGGCTGCTTTCTCCGGCGTGCCTCCTCAACTAGCCTCTGTAGGTCATCGGGTGGACCTTCCCGGTAATGCGCCATATAGCAGGATGCTCAAAGCAATGGCTCGTCCTTGTGGCCCTCTAACTCCACGACAATGAGATCATCCGTGCTGCAATAAGTCATTAGGTACGAAAAATACCTTTCCTTATTATAAATTACTCCAATTCTACTAACTATAGGCGGGTAAAAAAGTGGTGTAGATTGCTGGCCAAGAAACCTTGATTCCCGATGCTAACTTAGATTCCTGGACTATGCCATCAGCTGACCCTTCCTCCAAGAGGAACGAGGACCCTCAGGTGCATGGCTGATTGAATACTCCAGTCTCAACGGTTCGACCACTAGCGTAGTTTCCCCATCGTTTGGCTTTAATGGCTTGTTCAATGTCCATGCCGTGGGCAGCTTCCGACTATGCCCAGGTCCTGCTCTACTCACCGATCTTCAGGGAATTTGGTTCGCGTCCTCCGAGTGGCGCTTCTTGAGGTACACACTTCCCACGCCATCTTCCCAAATCTGGGGTACAGAAGGTCCTCGGCCTCCTTGCTGATTTGCCGGATCATGTGCTGGCCTTTGTCGGGGCTTATCACCATGTAGAACCTGCCATTCAGCGGTTGGCACGTCAGGGCTCTGCCACTTTAGTAGTCGTAGCGCCTGATCTTGCGGCATGACCCGTGAGAACAGCACCTTTGCCTTTGGTATGGAAGAAATAAGGGTTCTTTCCACCACCTCCAACTTGGCACCCTCCCACGGCTCTGGCGACATTTTACTATTTGGATTAGTCCTGTTGATTAAGGCAACGATTGGATGTCGTCTCGTCACGTCGCGTCGCTAGCTGACCCTTTTGGCTTTCTGGTTAGTCGGGGCCGTATGCCAGCGGGCACCCCGACTCTGGCGGTTTCAGTAGAGCGCTAGCGTTTTGTGTCCAGTCGCTCCTCCACTACGTTGGCACATTCGTTGCTGGACACCTTCATACTGGCCTTCTCCACAGCAGCTTGTTCCTCTTCTCAGGGGTGAGTTCGCCGCCACTGTTGAACCAAGCTGTGATCTTCAGAGCCGTCCTATACTATATAAATCTATTGAGTATATAGATATGGTGCACTGATCCGGCTGATTCTTAGATTTAATCTGTCCCAAATTTCATCAAGATAGATCAAAAACTAAGAGATTAATTTGCAGTAAAAAAGATGCTGAGCAGTACTTTGTACCTTTTACCACAACTGATGTATTGGATCTAAATTTTAGAGGTGCGACCTACTCTACTGATGGAGAGGACCCAACGGAAGGCGTTAGTCTGTATCAGAGTAGCACAGACTACGTAAAGTACAACAACGCTAATGGGACCGGACGACTGGCGTTCGGGACTAGATCAACACGCTGTCCACATAGTCATGGACAGCTCAAAAATTTATTTGGGAGTCGGAGCAGTGTATTGTGCAGAGCCGGAACTCAGCTAAAGTACGAGCTGCCTGATTACTGCAGCATATTCCAGTCGGAAGTTTTTGCTATACGGAAGGCAGCAAAGGTAGCCCAAGAGCTCCACCGAACACACAAACATATTAATGTTTTCGTGGATAGCCCAGCGGTAATAAAATTTTTGCAGACATCTACCATCAGCTCCAAAAATGTTCTGGCGAGCAGGAAAGCATTAGATGACCTAAGCACTGTTAGAACAGTACACAGACCGCAGACCGCGTAGCTAAAGAAGGTGTCGGGCTATCTCATAAAAATTGCAACCTAGAAAAAACCGCGTTGGCTGCAGCTGATGGAAAGTGGAAAAACACACTTTGCTGCAGAATATCCAAAATTATGTGCAAAACACGTCAGGAAATACTCACTCACTTTCTACTGCAACTATCAAGCAGAGACTGCAGACTAATGGTAGGAGTACTGATTGGTCATTGCCTGGCAGCAGCACATGCTAAGAAATTAAGAATAACAATAGATGAAAGCTGCCGCAAATGTAAGGAGCCAGGAGTCTCTGTAACACTGGATCACTTGATTTGCAGAGTCCAGCACTCGCTCAACATAGGCTCAAATACTTCAACGCGTATTGGTTTCAACTTCAAAGAAAAGATCGACAGCGACATTAATATATCACAATGAAAACAAAGAACGCACTTTGAGATTTGCACTATTCAAAAACGAAGTTTTGAATAAGTTTGAGCTTAGCTTAAACTTAATAAAGCATAAAGATACTAAAAATGCTTACCCATTTAAAATGGTTATTAAATAACATACCAACTCGACATATAATATTTTAATTAGTTTATACTAAAGTTATATAATTCAATTCATAATTTTGCATTAAAATATTATTAATTTTCTAAGCAATTTTTCTTCAAAACTAAATTTATTTATATAACCGGGTCGATATATTAATATCGATCTTCAAATATAAAAGTTATTAACTTATGCGTTATACCATGTGTTTGTATGAAATGTCTCTTTTATGGATGGTTAGCAGTTCATTTCTAGCAAGAAACAAACTTAAAAAAAGATTGTAAATTGAAATTTTTTAAAAATTAAGTCAAAAAACTAGAAGTGGGACTGTTTTCGAGATAACACTGCGGTAGAAATATTCGTCCTGAACATCATTAATAAGTCATTAAAAAAGGTATCGTTCGTTAAAATTAATGGATAATTATTATAAACATACCGATTTTTCAAGTTTCATCAAAATCGGACCAGTATATTTTAAAGCTCCAAATCGGTCCAAAGTGTTTCTTGTTTTTCAAAATATCTAAATTAAACTCAACAATTGATCTATAATTATGATTTGTACATTAAAATTGAAGCAATATATTAAATGGCTGCCATAGGAACAATCGGTTAAGTATTCAAAATTTTCTTAGATTGACCATTGATTGTTTTATTGCATGAACATAATAAACAAGTAATAAATATTATAAATAAATTGAGAGCAAAGATGCTCGCCGTCGCGATGGATCGTAAAATTTTTAAAAATATTGAAATCGACATCAAATGAAATAAACACTAGTTAAAATTAGTAAATCTTTTTAAGACGATCATTTGAAACATTTCAAGCTACCAGAATTAAGTAAACTAATATTTAACCAGAATTGAGGTAAAAGTGAAATAGCGAAATTGCTTTGCTTATTACCATATCACGTAACAACTCCAAGATTAGGCTAAGTTTGTTCCAGTGCTAGATAAAACTTTACCATCACACCCGGAAACATATACAAACAAAAAGAGACTTATATGCGCATGTCGTTAAGGCCAAAGTTGTTTGTACACTGTTTGACTTTTATTATTTTAGTTAAACTTCTTTCAGCCGGCTCAGTAACCTCATAGCTCACATATCTAAGCCCAAATCAAACGCAGGACATGCACGGCAAGTTTCCCCGTATATACTTAAGTACATAAGTATTCATGTGTGTGCATGTGTGTGTGTAGCTTTCAGTCTGTCTGCTTTGGCTTTATTAATATCCTGCCAGAGCGTCGCTGTTGGCAGCTACCAAGTTCGTCAGCTACTGCCGGAACCATCTCCAGTAAACTTAATGCCTCTGGCTGTCCAACTATACGTTTGCTTGTTTATCCGTCCGTATGTTTGTTTGTTTGCTTGTTATTGTGCGCTCGTCCAATGCATTGGCCACTAATTCATTAAATTTAGCTCAAAACTGAAGATTAATGACGCACGTGTGGCATATTGGCAAACTTGGTGACTTGATGAAATTTATTTTTATACCCCGCATTCTGCGCGTTTTTGTCAGCGGATGTAACAAAAGTCTCTCCTGAATAATAATCCCTAATACAGCTTTATGCTCAACTATTGGCAGTTAAAGTAACTCTTTTTAGCCAGCTATCTTAAGGACAATAAAAAAGAAAAAAAACCGACATAAGTAAAGCGAGGTCGATTAAAAGGAATAACAGAATAAGCTTATAAAATTTAATATAACAGGAGACTGATTAAAAATTAACAGCAACAGCGGTACACAGCAAATTTTTAACGAACATAATCTCAAGGTATTTGAAACAAAAATCAATTTATAACACTGCGATCTATAGTTTTCGAGTAGATATTTGTGCTCATTGGCGGCGATGCAAAAAAAAAATAATAGCTTTTTTTCATGGATATAAGAGCGCAATTGGTGCCCAATATTACTGAACATTCCAATTAACATTTCAGCTAACTAATCACCTTGCTTCTCTATAAATATTTTAGCAAATAGAGATGTGATACGAGTTAAAATTTTTGACGGTTTTCAATAGAGTAGAACAACTTATTACAAGCCGTACTCATTAAAAATATATAGAATGAAGTTATAAAGCAGTAAAAATCACCGTAACAGAAAAAAAGACCTCATCTCCAATTCCATAAAATAATATATCTAAAACTGCTTAACCTGACTGATTGACTTGTAAGCGACTCACGAGCCAAAAGGTAGAAGCTAGAAACCTAAAATTTTTGGCAATAGCTTCCTATTATATCGTAGGTTCCCACTTTGAAAAATTTTTATTAAAAATATCTCGAGAATTCGGTGGTAAATGCATTTTAAAATTACATATGAAAATACTACAATAATAGTGACATTATAAATATAATTAGTTGCTTTTCTTTCTATTTTATTTTTCGGGAGCAGGAAGTAGCAACTTACGCACAGTGGTCGATTTGTCGAAATTAGCTGTTTTTAATTAATAACTATAAAATTATTTGCTAAAAAAAAATCAGATTATTTTATTTGCCCATATAATTGTATTCGCTGCATTCACAAAAATTAACATTTAGTACAAATAGTGCTCGCTTTACCGTTGATTTTCTGAAAAAATTGCAAAAATGTAAGAATATTTCACGATCACAAAGTCACACATTAATTTTAAAAATTGGAATTAGCTTGAATCTTTTTGAATTTCCAAAGTGGCACTCCAATAAAGTTTTCACGGATTAAATGCACCTAAATCGACCGTTTCGACTACTGTGTTACGCCGGAATGATCTAGTATCTATATTTTTTTTAAGCGAGCAAAACCGTATATGTATAAATACACATCATTTCATTGTTTTTGGCTTGCTTCGTGCAACGAGCATCAGGTAACGAAAACAAAAAACGAACACGAAAAAATTATACCGAAAGATAATGAATAAACGAAATATAGTAAATATTTGAAGTGGTCTTGGCTCTGCCAACTTCCAAGCCCGAACATTTTTTTATGGTTATTTGATTTTATTGTTACATAAATATATTAACGGATTATCAATTAAAATATAGTTCATTAAACACAAAGTAGATGTGATTTTCTGTGTTTTTGGGCGATACCGTTTTTGTGTAGATTTGGGATCTATCTATAGATGAACGGTCATAAAACAATCAGTTATTTTATATTATATATTAGC
Source organism: Hirtodrosophila alboralis (assembly GCA_035043045.1). Classification (NCBI taxonomy): domain Eukaryota; kingdom Metazoa; phylum Arthropoda; class Insecta; order Diptera; family Drosophilidae; genus Hirtodrosophila; species Hirtodrosophila alboralis. The sequence continues at coordinate 6,871 of JAWNNH010000669.1, read as the reverse complement.
AAGGGTTTGTTAAAAAAAAGGTATTACATATTTGTTAAGGTTTAATGTAATATGGTCAATATTTAAAAAATATTTCAAGTGTCTTGTCTTTTTGTTTTCGGTTTTATTTAGAATCAGATTATTATATGAAATAATCGCCACCACTTATCTAGTAGAATTGATAAAGACAGATGTCGTTGGTAAAAGTTTTGACGTTTTAACGTTTTCCATCACAAAATATCACTCCTCTAACCGCGATGCTCCTTGCAAATTCATTTAATTCTTCTTGTGAATATAGCATGGGACATTTTTCTTCGCCTGAACAGTCACAGCCTGATTTCTACTGTGCTTGTAGTTTTGGGAGCAATTTCACAGGAAACTGAAAACAGGTAACTGCGGTTATAATACGCTTTTAACTTTTTAATAATTCTTTAAATGCTTAAAAGTAATTGTTGGAACCATGAGGATCAGTATTTTTTTATATCATATGTCTTGGAAAATTGTAAAGTATACCTAAAAAGAAACGAAATTGTTAGAAATTTTTGAAGTCAAATTAATTCCAAGCTATGTAATGGAACACTTACTCATTGTTCTCACTTTTGACAAATCTGCTTGGCACATAGTGAATATAAGTGTTTTTGCCCAATATTTATTCCAATTGTTGCGTTTAATTCCAAGCTTTGGAACTTTCGGTGAAGGGTTTTCTTAACTTCGTATATACCACATATGTAGCAGAACTATTCAAGATTTTTTATACACGAATATTATTTTTTATTTTATTTTTAAAAGATATTGCTATTCGGCTCGAAGTCAAATTGTAACAACTCCACAACTGACGAACGAGACGTTGTGAAAAACCACTGAAGACGAGTTCCGACAGAATTTTAAATATATCATCTTAAATATTAACAACTTGCGTGCTTTTTGCATACAATTTGTTTTCGAACCGTATAAACACATTTCTGAATAAACAAAAGGTCACGAAACATTATGGCAACAATAATATTTGTGATGTCAGAATGGGTACTAGTAGTAATACTAGTAGATGGGATAGTATGACGAACATTCCACCAAGTAGAGCTAAGTTCGAGCACATGATCACCTGTAGATGGCCTATTTAACCTATCACTTTTATGAGCTTTTTTTTTAGATAGATTTATTATTAAGACATACGGGGTTCGCCAAATATCCCCTTTGTGACCTTGTTTGTCTGTTAATTTAACCGTGCTAGGCGGCTTACCGCTTGGATTAGTTTTTCCATGTTTATACAATATAAATAATAAATAACAAAAACAATAACAATAATAAAAAACAATAACAATTTTCGCCCTGGAAATGTTTTTAAGTCAAAAACTTGTTAATAATCCAAAAAAAATGTAAAAAAAAGGTCTCACCATATAACAATTTTTAAAGTAATTTTTTGTCATCTGGGGCGTCATACGTATCAGAAAAAGCAGGTTTGTTAAAGGCCACAAAAAAGATCAATTTTGTTACCTAGTGTAATCGGGAAGTACATACATAAGTCATTTTCTGACGATCTAAGGGGGATAATAATAACTGAAAACGGTATGTGTGCTAAATGTAGTATCAAGTGTATATAGAACATAACTAATTTCAATATCGATATGTTGAGGTTCTGATATCTTCAAAATCAAAAAAGGTTTTGCATAAAAGAACTAATTGACCAAATAGTTCCTATTGTAGCTATAGGATTTAGTGTCCCCATTTTGTTCAAATAGTTCCTATAGCAGCTACAGGATATAGTGTCCCATTTTGATCAAATTGTCAGGTTGTGAAAATTGTAATTCTACATCAACCTGTTTAGTTTGATTTCGATATCTTGTAAATATATATTTTTCATACAAAAACTTTTCAATCGGTTGTTCCTATGAGAACTATAAGATATAGCGGTACGATTTTAATGAAACTTGCTCGAATACGTCAAATTATAATTCTACATCGATATGCAAATAAACTGACTTAGTGCTATTATTGTTGTCTGTCCGTCCGTGCTTCTGTCTGTTTCTAGGCAAACTAGCTAAACTAGCTAGCTTAATCTTAAAGAAAATATTATACAGGTAGAATGTATAATTATTGTGCTATTATTGTTGCCGCTTAATTTTCAGGTTTTCTCCCTAAAAAAAGTAACGGCTTACAGTTATCTATGAAAAATATTTTTTTAAAGGATATAATACGGTATTATCTTGCATTAAAGTATGGTTACGAAATATTCTGCCTCCATGTTATTTTTTAAAATAAAGCTTACCAACTGCCTTGGTGCAATTATTGTTGCCGCAGCTGTATATACTTAATAAGGTTGCACACATCTACTTCTATGCGTTACACATTTCATGACAAAATTGTAATACCCTTTTGTAAGGGTATGAAAAGAAAAACAAGTATCGGCTATCTTTGTAGTGCCGAGGCTATATAAACTTGACATGGTCCTCAAATAAATATCAACATTCGACCGATCGTTTCTATGGCAGCTATAATGATATAGTGGTCCGATTTTTATCAAACTTGGTCAGATTGTACACATTTTAAATAAATAAATATATAAAATTGCAAATCGATAATCTTGATGATGGCTGTAGTACAACTTCTGTTTTTCTTAAGCTTGGACAACGCTGGCAGCTTACACGTAAATAATTATTTACATTATTAATTATTATAATGATTAATTTGTAAAGCCATCAGGCTTCAAAAATGTAAGACTAAAATAGCCAAATTGCAATAGGTTAATGGTGATTGTTAACTTCTGTATTTGCAAGAAACCTGTATTTTTCCAGTTAGGGGGAAAAAGGGAATGTAATAAATGTGGTGTTAATAATGTGGGTTATAGCCGCATATGCGAGGAGCGAAGGTATTTTCAAATTTGGTATTTATATTATAAAAGTCTTATGCAGATTTAACTTCTACGACAATGACTAATACATCATAAAAACGAACACACATTAAGCTAAAACTTTTATTATTCAGCATTAAGGTACATTTTAATAGTAGCTTCAGGTACTTGTAAGAAAACAAATTATGAATAATTGTTGAATGTATACATGATAAGGTCAGATTGGTCCGACTGACCTGCAAATAAATATAGTGTGTTTCATGTTTATAAGGTCAGGAGAAAATTTCCAATATTTTCCAAAGGAATGTTCGAATGTTAATACAATGTTCTAATAAAATGATGACTCACTCAGCAAAAAAAAAAAAAAAAAATTGCAACGACTTGTCTGGAGATGACGGTATTTTTGTTAGCGTATTTATTAGGAAATGCCCCTGTTTCAAAATCGGTCACGTCTAAAACTATGAGAATTCATCATTTATATATTGTTAATTCAATGGCTAAGCCAGTAGGCATCTCAAAAGACCCAACGGATCGTTTTCTGCATGAAATGTTGGGCATAAGCTGCCGGCGCGATGGGTGCCTCGTTTGCTTACTTCGGACAACAAACGCAATCGTAAGATCACTTCAGAATCGTATTTGAAGCAGTTTTTTTTTGGCAGATTAGTCTTTTATTTACACTACACGCCGCTAGTTTCCTATTTAGGAGACTAGTGTGCTAAGAAACAGACAGTTGACCATGTAAATCGACTCAGCTGTTCAAGTATAATTTATGGAATCGGAAATTTCTTTTTCAATGTTGTGTAAGAGTATTAAAGCGAACTTAAAAATGACTTCCATTAATTTTGGCCGGTAACATTTCATTTTGTTAGCAAACGTTTTGGGCGTCAAGTCAAACATTTTAATTATGAGCTCACTTTGTACTACTGTCTACTTGTATATTGTAAAACAAACAAAATAAAGAAACTCTATGTATACTTATGTAGTATATGGTAGGTAGACTGGTGCGGGTGCTCATATGAATGCTGGGCTATAGACGCTTGGCGAAGGCTGCCGTTAAATGAAAAACAAAATGGACATGTGGCCGCGCATTTTGTGGTTGCCTGGCTTCGACGAAGACCTCGAATACTCTGAGGACGGAGGCGACTAAACCAAGGAAACGGCAGTTTGTGTTCTCATCATGCTGGTCGCGTTGTTTGCAGCACAAATGTTACCATGTCCGTATGTGTTTGTAAGTCTGTACTTTTGTCTGGGTATGTCTATGTGTATGACATGTTAACGACGGCGCTCAAATGACTTTTGTGCGGTTTAAAACCAAACCTCACAGCTTAGCAGCCATCGCTGTATGTACATATGTACATAAACAATATAAAAAGGTTTTCTGTATATATGGAAGAGCTTGCCCTGACTGACTGAATGGCAATGAACATAGATCCCAATCAGTAAGTAGAAGGCTGATCTTTTCAAAATAATATCGTATTAAATATCACAATGCACACTGCACAATGCACCTCAAGTTATCTAGTAAAGCTGAAACAAATATTTACATCATGTTCAAATTAAAAATCGATAGCTAATTAAATTAAATATGGAAACTCCAACTTTTGTAGACTCTAAGATCAGTTTGTTCATTCAGACGGACGGACAAACAAAGAGAGCTTATGCAGCTCCAGAATATATTTACTTTATGGGCTCTTTTCTCCTTGCCTTTAAAGGGCGTTAATTGATGATACAAAATTAAAAAGATAACTTTAAAAATATAAAAGTATATTCTTGTTCTTAGTTTTGTTTTTAGAAAACAAACAAACAATTTGACCTATGAAACAAACATGTACTCAAACACATGCAAATTGCACAAATAATTATAAAAATAATAAAATGATAAATCTAATTGAAAATATTGATGTTTGTCCAGAAATAAATTAAAATATTTATTATAATTATGATTATAATTTTTTTATTATTAAATATTATATAAAATGTGTTTTATTGATTATGAAGGGTGGATGGGTGTGGTCTATGTACTAAGAGACCTTTACAAATTAAATTATTTTAAGTATTTTATTACAATTAAAGTTTAAGACTACTTTGGTAAGTTAACTCTAAATATTAGGTTTATTGATAAAAAAAAATGAAAAGACTGTAGTTGATTAATTTACCAAAAGTCAGAATATTTTAATGTCAGAATTTTTTTATGAATGTGTTTTAATATCTTCTTAAATTATAGGGTTTAAAAATAAAACATTTATTTTAATACTTTAATTTTAAAAATATTTCTTAAAAGTTGTAAAATCCAATAGTTTGGGGACCAAAACAAAGTTAAATTTAGCAGAACTTTAACATTGCGTTTATATAGCGTTTATTTTCTTTTTTTTTTTTTTAAATTTACATGTAATTTGACAAGCTTCACACGCAAAAAACTTTTTTATGTATTCTAAAAATTAAAATTAAATAGAACCGGAAATCGTTTTTATCTTATTGAAATTTAGAGAGGAGATATCGGAAATTTTAAATAAACTTGATCTGTGTATTTAATACACTGTATAATGTGGTGACTCTTGGATTTGAAGTCTCCGAGGTTTATATGGAGATGCATTTTTATGCCTGTTAGATGCATTTGCTCTGGTAAGCTCACCAGCATATAAAATGATTGTGGTGATGATAGTTTAATAATTTCATCTCAAAGTATTAAATTCACTCAGAGTATTAAATTGACTAAAAGCAACAAATTTTTAAAATATTAAATATGTTAGATGTGTTGTTTCTTATGGAAATAGTACTTCTGCAAGATACGGGCATCAAAATCAAACCCTTTCGGCACAAACAACACCGTATTAAATAACAAACTTTTAATATTTTGTCAAATTAGCTGATATCTTAATTTAGAAACTCATAAAACTTAATATTAATTGACATGAAAATGCAAGGAAACTGCTGAAACATAATTAGGATTTGCACAAATGCGCTGCTCGTGACCAAAACTAGCCAGAACGGGACCAAATTAAAGATTCGAGTAAGGGAAAAGTTTGGCCCGAGCAACTCCGGGGTAATACCTGCTAGTACATGCATATGCATGTATGTAAGTTTTTCGTTTGCAGCAGCATTTTTCAATTTTATGGTTTCCAGATGAAGTGCGTTCGACCGTAAGTAAGTGCCACGCCAACGCCACATCTCCAAACGAGCAACGAGCAACGTGGCAATCGCGTCAGCTGCAGCTATTATTGTTTAGCTTTTTGCAACAACCAAAATAAAGTAAGAACAAGAATGAAACGGCTCTCTTCGGCAGCTATATAATATAGTGGTCCCATTTTAAACTTGGCCATATTGTAGAAATCGTAAATATACACCGATATGCTAAGTTTGGTTTTGATATCTTAAAGAACAAATTCGAGCACTTGTCGACCGATTGTTCCTGTCGGAGCTATAAGAGATAGTGGCCAATTTCGCTTAAACTTGTTCTAATTGTATAAATCGTAATTCTACATCGATAGGCCAATAGGTTTTGCTATGTTGTAAAACAAAAAAGTTTTTCATACAAGCACTTTTCATGAAAATTAAATGTCTCCGATTGTTCCCATGGCAGCTCTATGATTTTGACATACAAACTACTTACAATATCACCTCATCTGTGCCAAGATTCATCAAGATAGCTCAAAGATAAAGCCAATAAGTAAGCAAAGGTATAAAAATAATACTCTACTGGAGAGTACCTGACTAGTAGAGACCCTACCCAAAGATAGCTCAAAGATAAAGCCAATAAGTAAGCAAGGGTATAAAAATAATACTCTACTGGAGAGTACCTGACTAGTAGAGACCCTACCCAAAGATAGCTCAAAGATAAAGCCAATAAGTAAGCAAGGGTATAAAAATAATACTCTACTGGAGAGTAGTTGACTAGTAGAGACCCTACCCAAAAGCACGCATGATGCGAACAATACTTTTTATATTATTAAACAATATTAATGAATATATATTTATGATCTCAATTTTATTTGAATTTTTTTTTTATTATTAAATTCTATATATTAAAACAGACTTGTTTTGCTA
>JAWNNH010000668.1:0-27023 GCA_035043045.1 Hirtodrosophila alboralis | reverse complement strand
TAAAATATAAAATATTAAATTTTGAGAATTATTAAAAAAAATGATTTTTAATAAAATTCAAAGTTTAGCTTTATTTATGAGAATTATTCAAAAAAAATACTACATTTTAAAATTATACTCAAAATGCATAAATAATCGTTGAAGGATAATTTTGATATATTTTTCTCTACCCAAAAGTTGACTAAAAAATTTAATAGCTTTTGAAGTTGCATTTAAAACTCAGCTCTGATTTTTGTGCATATATCAAAATCTAAACCAAAATGCAGTCTAGATTTTGGCGAGCATATAAATACAATATTTGGAATTTTGGTTTTATATATTGTATTATCAACATTATCATCATCAAATCGTGATTGAGCTAGGGTAAACCAACCATTGCATTGACTGGGCACTCGTGTTGTCTGATACTTTGACATGGCATATGCCATACACATATATATATATATATATATATATCTATATATAGAGACATTGGTGTTCAATCAAACTAAGCGCAAACAAGCCAAGATATTGAGACTGAGATAGAGATACTCTAACTGAAAGAGAAAGAGAGAGAAAAGCGGTTAAAAGCAAAGCCAACGAACCGTATGAAAATAAACACAAACAGCTTGCAAGCAGGATATGAGGATATAGGACGCAGGACACACAGGACACGGAGATGGCAAACGGACGCAAACCAGAGCGAACTTACTTAACCAACTGATTTTACAGATTTTCCGCTATCTCTGTATAAAAGTATTTGAGTGTGCGTGTGTGTGTGGTGAAACTGTAAATTGAAAATCACTTGATGAAAATAAGTTCGAGGCGAACAATCGAAAATGTCTTTATATTCTCATAATAGTTGCAAAAAATGCAATTCAATAAATACAATTTTCGAGAATTGTAGTTGAAGCCACTAAAATTAGATGGAAATTCAATGGAACTAACACGAACTAGAATTCGATTTAAAATAACAAACTAGAAAAATGTATATAATGATTCAGTTATGGGCATTTACAGACTAACGTTACGTGACAGTCGTAAGCCTAAATGTGAAAAAAAGCTAGAAAAAAATCAAATATTTGAAAGGTTTTTTTTTATATTTAAGTAGCAATTCAGCTGGACTATATTAAGTAAAAGAGATGCAAACATTTGACCTTACTGATTAAGAGTTATAAGCAAAAATAAGCGATGGCGTTACGTGACAAGGATAGAAGTCGGTTTCGACTTAAAGTTGTAAAAGCGCAAAACTCTGCGAAGTGTGCAAGCCTTTTGGTATACAAATTTTATTTAGTATTTGTAATAAGTAATGTAAGTCAATTTTGCCGGCTAATTCATTTAAAAACCTTTTCCTGATATTTTTAAAAAGCCTTAGTATAAAACGTTACGTGACATAAATTTCCATAGTATATTTTGCCCTTAAAAATTGATTTAACCCAAATAAAGCATTTATTTCGGCTTCAATATAAACATAAACTTAAATTAAAAGAAAAATCAAGTAATTCAAATAAAAAAAATTGTACCTAATATTCCTGTAAATCGATAGCTAGATGTATTTGCAAGAGGAGCGTATACTGTGGCGTTACGTGACACACTTTTAAAATTATCTAAAAAATTAAATTTTTTTTTTTGTTTCCCGAAATTTTATTATATTTACATTGTTGTATTAAATCTTGTTTAACCTCAATATTTTTTATTTTTGCAAACTTTTTAAAAATTCAGGTTTTTTATTAGAAATTATAAATTAGTTTTTAAATTTTTGCTAATAATTTTGGATGATGTTTTTTTCAAATAACAAAAATAATTTAAGTTGAAAATTTAATGTTAAAGTCAAGAGTTGCAAATAAGAGTTATAAGCAAATAAAGAAAACCTAAAAAATTAGTCAAATTTCGAATACACAGCTTGGGTGAAAAGATATTCAATATTATTTTTTATTTTTAACTTTTAAAAATGAAAATTGCAAAAAAAAAACCTTTAATTTTTAAAGTTGAAAAAAGTTGGTAAATAGTTTTTATTAAAAAATTTAAAAAACTAAGATTAGTCTTATGATTTTTAAATAAAATGGAATATAAAAATATTTATCATAAATTTATTATTTAGATTACAAATGAGAGTTTTTGACAATTTTAGTGAAAAATTAAATGAAAAATTAAAATAGCTAAAAACTCTCAATTATGATAAAATAATTTATTTTCCAGTTTTATTTAAAATAAATAATTCTAAATTCACAATTTTTATTTTTCAAATTTGGTTAATATTGTCAAGTCTCTACAGTAAACTGTATAAATAAATTGTTTAAACAATTCAATAATAACCATAAGAACTATAATTATTTTTAAAACGATTTTCTCGACGAACTTTTAGCTATAGCAAATGTTAAATATAAATACATTTATATTTAACATTTGCTATAGCTAAAAGTTCGTCGAGAAAATCGTTTTAAAAATAATTATAGTTCTTATGGTTATTATTGAATTGTTTAAACAATTTATTTATACAGTTTACTGTAGAGACTTGACAATATTAACCAAATTTGAAAAATAAAAATTGTGAATTTAGAATTATTTATTTTAAATAAAACTGGAAAATAAATTATTTTATCATAATTGAGAGTTTTTAGCTATTTTAATTTTTCATTTAATTTTTCACTAAAATTGTCAAAAACTCTCATTTGTAATCTAAATAATAAATTTATGATAAATATTTTTATATTCCATTTTATTTAAAAATCATAAGACTAATCTTAGTTTTTTAAATTTTTTAATAAAAACTATTTACCAACTTTTTTCAACTTTAAAAATTAAAGGTTTTTTTTTTGCAATTTTCATTTTTAAAAGTTAAAAATAAAAAATAATATTGAATATCTTTTCACCCAAGCTGTGTATTCGAAATTTGACTAATTTTTTAGGTTTTCTTTATTTGCTTATAACTCTTATTTGCAACTCTTGACTTTAACATTAAATTTTCAACTTAAATTATTTTTGTTATTTGAAAAAAACATCATCCAAAATTATTAGCAAAAATTTAAAAACTAATTTATAATTTCTAATAAAAAACCTGAATTTTTAAAAAGTTTGCAAAAATAAAAAATATTGAGGTTAAACAAGATTTAATACAACAATGTAAATATAATAAAATTTCGGGAAACAAAAAAAAAAATTTAATTTTTTAGATAATTTTAAAAGTGTGTCACGTAACGCCACAGTATACGCTCCTCTTGCAAATACATCTAGCTATCGATTTACAGGAATATTAGGTACAATTTTTTTTATTTGAATTACTTGATTTTTCTTTTAATTTAAGTTTATGTTTATATTGAAGCCGAAATAAATGCTTTATTTGGGTTAAATCAATTTTTAAGGGCAAAATATACTATGGAAATTTATGTCACGTAACGTTTTATACTAAGGCTTTTTAAAAATATCAGGAAAAGGTTTTTAAATGAATTAGCCGGCAAAATTGACTTACATTACTTATTACAAATACTAAATAAAATTTGTATACCAAAAGGCTTGCACACTTCGCAGAGTTTTGCGCTTTTACAACTTTAAGTCGAAACCGACTTCTATCCTTGTCACGTAACGCCATCGCTTATTTTTGCTTATAACTCTTAATCAGTAAGGTCAAATGTTTGCATCTCTTTTACTTAATATAGTCCAGCTGAATTGCTACTTAAATATAAAAAAAAACCTTTCAAATATTTGATTTTTTTCTAGCTTTTTTTCACATTTAGGCTTACGACTGTCACGTAACGTTAGTCTGTAAATGCCCATAACTGAATCATTATATACATTTTTCTAGTTTGTTATTTTAAATCGAATTCTAGTTCGTGTTAGTTCCATTGAATTTCCATCTAATTTTAGTGGCTTCAACTACAATTCTCGAAAATTGTATTTATTGAATTGCATTTTTTGCAACTATTATGAGAATATAAAGACATTTTCGATTGTTCGCCTCGAACTTATTTTCATCAAGTGATTTTCAATTTACAGTTTCACCACACACACACGCACACTCAAATACTTTTATACAGAGATAGCGGAAAATCTGTAAAATCAGTTGGTTAAGTAAGTTCGCTCTGGTTTGCGTCCGTTTGCCATCTCCGTGTCCTGTGTGTCCTGCGTCCTATATCCTCATATCCTGCTTGCAAGCTGTTTGTGTTTATTTTCATACGGTTCGTTGGCTTTGCTTTTAACCGCTTTTCTCTCTCTTTCTCTTTCAGTTAGAGTATCTCTATCTCAGTCTCAATATCTTGGCTTGTTTGCGCTTAGTTTGATTGAACACCAATGTCTCTATATATAGATATATATATATATATATATATATGTGTATGGCATATGCCATGTCAAAGTATCAGACAACACGAGTGCCCAGTCAATGCAATGGTTGGTTTACCCTAGCTCAATCACGATTTGATGATGATAATGTTGATAATACAATATATAAAACCAAAATTCCAAATATTGTATTTATATGCTCGCCAAAATCTAGACTGCATTTTGGTTTAGATTTTGATATATGCACAAAAATCAGAGCTGAGTTTTAAATGCAACTTCAAAAGCTATTAAATTTTTTAGTCAACTTTTGGGTAGAGAAAAATATATCAAAATTATCCTTCAACGATTATTTATGCATTTTGAGTATAATTTTAAAATGTAGTATTTTTTTTGAATAATTCTCATAAATAAAGCTAAACTTTGAATTTTATTAAAAATCATTTTTTTTAATAATTCTCAAAATTTAATATTTTATATTTTATATTTTATATTTTATATTTTATATTTTATATTTTATATTTTATATTTTATATTTTATATTTTATATTTTATATTTTATATTTTATATTTTATATTTTATATTTTATATTTTATATTTTATATTTTATATTTTATATTTTATATTTTATATTTAATATTTTATATTTTATATTTTATATTTTATATTTTATATTTTATATTTTATATTTTATATTTTATATTTTATATTTTATATTTAATATTTAATATTTAATATTTAATATTTTATATTTTATATTTTATATTTTATATTTTATATTTTATATTTTATATTTTATATTTTATATTTTATATTTTATATTTTATATTTTATATTTTATATTTTATATTTTATATTTTATATTTTATATTTTATATTTTATATTTTATATTTTATATTTTATATTTTATATTTTATATTTTATATTTTATATTTTATATTTTATATTTTATATTTTATATTTTATATTTTATATTTTATATTTTATATTTTATATTTTATATTTTATATTTTATATTTTATATTTTATATTTTATATTTTATATTTTATATTTTATATTTTATATTTTATATTTTATATTTTATATTTTATATTTTATATTTTATATTTTATATTTTATATTTTATATTTTATATTTTATATTTTATATTTTATATTTTATATTTTATATTTTATATTTTATATTTTATATTTTATATTTTATATTTTATATTTTATATTTTATATTTTATATTTTATATTTTATATTTTATATTTTATATTTTATATTTTATATTTTATATTTTATATTTTATATTTTATATTTTATATTTTATATTTTATATTTTATATTTTATATTTTATATTTTATATTTTATATTTTATATTTTATATTTTATATTTTATATTTTATATTTTATATTTTATATTTTATATTTTATATTTTATATTTTATATTTTATATTTTATATTTTATATTTTATATTTTATATTTTATATTTTATATTTTATATTTTATATTTTATATTTTATATTTTATATTTTATATTTTATATTTTATATTTTATATTTTATATTTTATATTTTATATTTTATATTTTATATTTTATATTTTATATTTTATATTTTATATTTTATATTTTATATTTTATATTTTATATTTTATATTTTATATTTTATATTTTATATTTTATATTTTATATTTTATATTTTATATTTTATATTTTATATTTTATATTTTATATTTTAAATTTTATATTTTATATTTTTTAATTTGTTTAAATTCAATTAGAATATTCTTCAACCTTATTGGGTGTAATGGGGCACCCTGTCTAACCTAAAGGTAGAGGGGGTGTGTAGAGGGGGGAGAGGGGGGGAGGGAAGAGAGGGGCAGTTGCATGCATCATTCATCATTCAAGTTAGTTGTAAATAATGTTACCCACAGGATTCTTCTTAGCGCTTATTATGGTGATAAATCAAAAGTTCTGGCTGCTTTTACTCTCGCTTTTTCCCGCTAGCTCGCTATCTCTCTCTTTCAGTTTTACTATCCTTTGTCCTTTGTCCACCATCTGCAGTTTTTGTCTCCAGTGTCAGTTCAGTCGAGTTTTATATGCCTTTTGCTTGTGTTTGCAGTTGTCAGAGACACAAATTTCACATTTCACATTTTTCCATTTTCCATTTTCCATTTGCTATTTTCCATTTCTCCATTTCTCCATTTTTCCATTTTGCCACCTATGCAGCGCATTAGTTTTAGTTTCTCTGTTTTCATCCTTAAATCGTCCTTTCGCCACCTATTTTTCTGTCCTTTTTTCTTTGGTATTTGTGACCCTCATGTGGTTTAAATATGGAAATTACGAGCTCCCTGTTCCAACCGAGGCAATCCCTGACAATCTATAAATAAGTCCAGCAAACAAGCGACGCCTCTGGCCGCTCCACAAGGAAATAAGCCCAACACACACACACACACACATACATACATATCAAACTGTGTGTGTGTGTGTGTGTTTGTGTAAAAACAGTTGCAATTCCCAGCTTACAATTTACAATTTGTGGCAAAGTCAGGAACACAGCTAATTAATGCCCAAACTGGAGCAAGAGTAAAAGGCGGGAGAGGTACAGTCAGGCCTCGATAGTATCGATAAACAACATTTAAAACAAATATATACAAATCTTTAATTTTAAACTTGCTTTACCTTGACCTAAACTAAATTAATTTTCAATCGAAATATCATTTGAATCTTAAAAATAAATTTATTTCTGAAATTATGCTTTTTCTGATTCTTAAGGGTATATTTTCTAGATTTCTAAAGTTCGTATCCTAGTCAAGAAATTGCTTTAATTATATGTTTTTAATATCTACACTTTCAATACATAAACTTTTGCGTTTTGTCTGTTTTTGTTTAATAATTTGTTGTTAATACTTAAAGCTTTTTTTTATTATATTTATATTATTAATGGATACAATATATATATTAATGTGCCTCGAATAATTTGTGCCGTAAAAGCCGATCATCGACGCCAAGTCTTACTTTTAATTAAATTTTAATTTTGGAAAAAAATATGAAGTCTCTAGCATACTTAATTTGGGCAAAGTAGACGAAAGAATTCAAATCTAAAAGGTATTCTATTTAAGTGACGAGAAGTGTAATTATCTGTTTTCATCGATCGATCTGTTTTTATGGATCGATATTCGATTTTGTTCAAGGGGTATGAAAATTAAAAAAAAAATAAAAGTAGCTTGAGTTTCGAAATTTAAACAATTTAATGTAATTTTTTTTTAAACATATATTTTAATATTATATATTTTAATCCATTTATTTTAATTTGATATTAAATATATTTTAGGCTTACTAAAGTTATCGATAGTTTTAAAGACATAATCTCGCCTACTCTTCGCTAGATGCCAAATTGTTTAATTATTTATTCAAATTCTACTCCAACACATTTCTTTCTATATTTACAATTTAACTTAATTGAGAATGCCAAAAGTCAAAAATAATTATTAGCTAAATGCCCTAAAGTGTACAAAAAATAACTATTGAGTTGTAAAAATCAAATTAATAATTGTAATATTAAAATGGAAAGTGAGTAAATTAAAAAAAAAGGAATTTTTATCAAAATTGTTCAACTCAAAACACACACAAAAAAATATAATTTAATTGCCAAAATAATAAACTCAACAATATAGATAATTACATTTTAAATAGAAATTCTTAAAAAGATTTTAATGAGCAGAATTAAATGATTATACAAATATTTGCATATTGAACAAGGCAATGCATTAAATTACACTGATGATTGAATAATTGCAAAATGAAATATATTTGGTTTTGTTTATTAAAGTTCAGGGTTTCAAATGACAGCACAATAAATTGGTTTTTTCTTTCAATTTTTGTGTTTGCATCGTATTTCATGTGGTATCTGAATAATTATTAAATGATATTAGATTGCTTTGACAGCTGCAGATGCACTTAATTATATTTTCCAGTCAACAGTTTATAATTTAATTTGCACACATGTGTAATATTGGAAATAAATCAAATGTATTCAACTATTAAATAAGCTTTTTATTTAAGTGCATACAAAATTATTTATACGTTTTTCAACACTTTATAAACCTTAAATGTGAATTCATAAAATATATTTAAAAATAAAATTACTTTAATGCTTTTTGCAGCTAATCCACGTAAATTGCCAGCTAAACTTTCAATTAAATATAACGAAAATTAATCAAAATGACAAAAGAGGGTCCTGCCAGGACACCCAGCCAGAGATGACAGGTAGGATGTGCACAAATAAACATTAGATACAAATAAAACACACAAGGCACGTGGTCAACATGTCAACGTGGCAAAACAAATGATGATAGCCACGAGTCAAATGAAATATCCACAAGATAAACAGAAACAAAACTAAAGAAGATATGAACATAAGAAATCCCAACAAAAATATATTCTATACACAAAAAAAATTAAGTTTTGAATGAGAAACAATTTATTAGAATATTTGCGAATTGTAACATAATTCAGTGAAAATTCAAAGTGTTCTAAACTCCGCAAAACGTTTTAATATTGCAAAAAAATTAAAATTAATATTAAGTAACAAAAAACAGAGAAACCTTTTCCTAAATATGCTCATTATTTATTTTGGCAACAGAGTATAAAAAGGCATAAAAATAAAAATAAAAATAAATATAAAACTAAAAAACAGTTGACAATTTTTGTGTGAGTCAAGAAGAAGAAATTGAGCTGCTGCCTGCCTGCAAAATAAAGTCAATATTTGCCAGGCAGATAAACACACACACACACACACACACACACACACACACACACACACACACACACACACACACACACACACACACACACACACCAACACACACCAACACACACCAACACACACACACAACAGCATACACTTAATATTGGCCATGGTCAAAAAGGGGGAAACACAGACAAACAGACACATGAAAATAAAATATAAAATAAAATATAGTTTCCTAAATTAATACCTAGATAATTTAAACATGCAATGTACATAAATATATAATACGCTTAGTTGTAGAGTATATATTAATAAATAATAATAATAAATTATATAAATACATTTTAAGATATTAATAAAATAAAAAAGTTTCTTCCTAGTACGGTTTTTTAGTTAACTCGATGGGAAATATGTGAAATTTGATATTTATATTTTTTGATATTAAATTTTTTTAATGGTATTTTATAGTTATTTTATTGGTATTTTATTGGTATTTAATTGGTATTTTATTGGTATTTTATTGGTATTTTGTTGGTATTTTAATGGTATATTACACCGGCTAACACGCACATTGTATACTTTAGCAAATCTACTTTTTCTAATACATATGAAGTCCCAGATGACGCAAAAACACTTAATAAAATTTTATAATTATTTGTCTTAATACTATACAAAAAATATAAAAAAAAAAAATTTTTTTTTATTTGGTATTTTTTTTTTTTTTAGCTTTCTTTTAGAGTTTAACCCGCAGCTCTGCTCATTTCTCGAGAATTTTATAACTAATTTAAAAAATCATTAATGCTTTCTGAAAGCTAATGAATATATCTCTAAATCAGTCAGACTATTTTTTTTAATTAATATAACTATTTCTGCAACTAAATAATTAAAAATGTAAAAAAAAAATATTTTGTGCGGTATTTTTTACTCTTTTTTTACTTGGAAATATGTGAAAAAGTCGAAAATTATTTTTTTGGCAATTTCTATAGCAGCTGTGCTGATACACTCATAACTTGCTAAACATTTTAATCGATTTTCAGTCGAAATGTTGGTTTAATCAAAGTTTGACTTCAAAATTGATTTCCCATTTAAATATAAAATTCACATTTTTGATAAATTTCTTAGGTATTTTTAGACTGCTGAATATTTTGAGTTTTACGCTTTTTCTCAATTAAAAATTATTTACATTTGAGTTTTCTATTAATTAATCACATATAATAATTATTTTTGAGTAATATATTTGTTAAAAATGTTCTCAAAATTTTAAAAATGTTTTTTTTTTGGTTTCATTACTCAATGAACAACAATATGAAACTTTGGACATTTAGCTATAAAAATATATATATTTTTAGATATAATTAGTTTTATTTTCGTCAGTAAAAGCTAAGCAATTAATAAAGATTATTATTGAGCATAGTTTTTTTACAACACACTCTAGTATTATTAAAATACCAAACTTGCTTTTAGTAGTTCTGATATTATCTCAGTTCAAACCAGAAATGTGCAGATACGTTTTTGCTTTTTTTTTCTATTGTCTACAGTTTTCTATTGAAATTCATAAAACTTTTCTAATTTACATTTTTGGGCCACAAGGCAACCGCAATGCGCCCCTGTTGACAGCGGCAGTCGCTCTTCATGGAAAGTCGGCCAGGGGTCTAAATAAAAGCCGGGTCCTACATTCTGACCGCCGTGCAAACATTTCGGCCTAATCAAAAGTCACAAACAGACACACACATAAACACACCACACACACACACACACACACACACACTTGTAGAAAGTCAAAAGGGCAGCTTCTTGACCAAAAAGCAAGCCAAGCAAACAAAACGCAAACTATTTGCTAGAAAGCCCTCACTCCCCCTCTCTCTCTCCCTCTCTTTCTCTCTCTCTCTCTCTCTCTCTCCCACTCTCTCTCTCTCTCTCTCTCCCTCTCCCTCAAACTAGCTATCTCTCTCTTTTATATATGCACGTAGGTGTACTTGGATGTTTCGAACATATAAACAGTGCTGTTGTTGCTTTTAAAAAGCTAAAAAAAAAAGCAACTAGTTTAAGTGAAGCCAAAAGAAGAATTAAAAAATTTTAAATTAAAGTTTTTTATAAAAAATTTAAATTTTCAAACGATTCTTTCTAGCTATAAAATGACACAAAATCACTAAAATATTAGTTTTGCTTGAGATATCTACGAAAAACATAAAAGTTTTTAATGCCAAAAGTAATTTTTTTTTATGAGATATAGTTAGCTGATTTTTTTTTAAATTTAACTAATTTATTTAGAGCTTAGCATTTTATTTATATTCATCATTTTATTCAAATATTTAATTTAAAGCAAGTTAAGTGGCAAATATATACAAGTTCGCCTGCCAGTCAAGAAATAGTTTTTATTTATATTTTTATATTTTTATATTTTATATATATATATATATATATATATATATATATATGTATATATATATATGTCAGTCATAGTAAACAATAATTTTTTTTCTCAAACGAGTTCGCAGGGTATAAAAACTTGAATAAATAAATAGAAACTTGAATCTCGAAATGTAAACAATATAACGTTTTTTTATGACAGCTATTTTAATGTTTTAACTTTAATATAATATAAGGCTATTAAAGTTATCGATAGTTTTAAACACGTCATGTACTCTATAATAAAAAAAAATATAAAAATTAAAAAAAAATAAAAGTAACTTTAATTTCGAAATTTAAACAATTTAAGGTATTTTTATTTTTAACATATATTTTATTATTATATATTTTAAATTCTATTTATTTTAATTTGATATTTTATATATTTTAATTTGATATTAAATATATTTTAGGATTACTAAAGTTATCGATAGTTTAAAAAACAAAATCTCTTCTACTCTTTGCTAGTTGCTTAATTGTTTATCTATTTATTCAACTTTAATTCCAACACATTTCTTTTTATATTTACAATTTAACTTAATTGAGAATGACAAAGTCAAAAATAATTATTAACTAAATGCTTTTAAGTATACGACAAATAACTTTTGAGCTGTAAAAATCAAATTAATAATTGTAATAACTTTAAATAGAAAGTGAGTAAATTAAAAAAAAAGGAATTTTTATTAAAATTGTTCAACTCAATAAGCACAAAAAAATATAATTTAAATGCCAAAATAATAAACTCAACAAAATAGATAATTACATTTTAAATAGAAATTCTTAAAAAGATTTTAATGAGCCAAATTAAATGATTATAAAAATATTTGCATATTGAAAAACGCAATGCATTAAATTTAATTTATGCATTAAACTAAAATGATTTCTAATTGCGACTAATTATTACATGGATTTTTTTAAAAGCCAGATTACTTTTTATTTTACACTTATTCAAGTGATAATTGCAAAAAAAAAAAATCCAAATTTTGACCATAAAAAAGCGTAAATGATAGCACTGTCCATAATCATTTTCATTTTCATTTTCAGTGTGAATTGTGCGTCTGCCAATTTGACAGTTACCAGTTACAATATTGTTACAACTGTGTGTTGTGAGTGTGTTGTGTGTGTTGTGTGTGTGTGTTGTGTGTGTAATTGCGTGTCGAATGCTGCATGCAACTTGGCTTATTGTTTGAAGTCCACTTAAACGCAGCTTGATTTTATATTGGGCCAATTGAGGCGACAATTGCCACAAATGTGTGTTGGTTAACGACAATTTTTGTGGTTGAATTTCATGCTGTGCAATACTGAAATATTTATATATATATATATAATTGTAAAATCATTGATAAAAGTGTGAATTGTTTAATATATATAAGTGAGAGCAAATTTCTTAATGTTGCGTCGCTTTACAGCCTTAAATTGTCTGGCAGGAATTGCAGATATGAAGTTTGAATAAAAAAATAAAATATGTAAATGTATGGATATTTTTTCGATATACTAATTTACAAAACCAGATAGACTGCACATTTGAATTATTAATATAATAATAAGTTTTAAATTTAAAAAAAATAAAATTATGAAATAATTATATTAAAATGTTATTTTTTTTAAGTTGAAAATAGAAATTGATTTAGAAAAATTATTCCAAGCTGTGTGTTTCGAATACCTCTTAATTGGTATATCTTCTGTTTTTAAAAGGATCTATAAAAAGATTCACACAATCTACTAACAATTTTTAAACTTTTGAATAAAAATTGATAAATTAACTACATTTATTGAATTAAAAAAAATTTTTGAAAAAATGTATGTCATTTTTTAAATTTTAAAAATAAAAATTTGCAATTAATTTTCTTATTTTAAAAATAGCTAAATTAGAGCTTTCGCAAAAAAAATTATTTTTTTTTATTTTAAAAATTGCAAAATTATCTTATGATTTTTAAATAAAATTAAAATTTAATTACTATGTTCGAATTTCATTTTTCGGATAAAAAATAAGAGATTTAAATTTTTAGTATTAAAAAAAAAAAATGTGTAAATAATTTTTTTTAACCAATAAATTTTATATTTAAAAATTATAGGAATTTCGATGTCTGCTTTTCTAAATTTTCTGATATATCATGAAAGCAGACATCAAAATTCCAGAAACTTTTATTTAAAAATTGTACAAAAATTTCTCAACGATTTTTTAACTTATATAAGTATTGTTAACACACTCGGACATTGTCATGTTTTACTACACTAAACAAAACTCCAAAAATAACCCGCTTAGCTAAAGAATTGAAGCTGAAATCTATCTAAAGAAAGCACGCTACGAAGAGAACTACAATAAATCAGAAAAGAAAATTCAGGAGATCAACTATAAATAATGTTCTTTTGGCCAATTTGTTCAGTTCTTTTTTTTTTTTGTGCCACACAAAACCACAAGGGAGCACAGCACACAAGGATTTTTAAAAGGATAACAAACACGTAGCAGAGAACATCCTGGCACAGGTGTCGTAGCTGTAGTCGTAGTATGACCATGAAGTTGACAGTTAATGGTCTAATGAAATGTCGTTGAGTTATCGCAGCAGCTTACCTGTGTTTGGGCCAAAACTCTCACTCACAATGCCCTGTCCTGGCCATACAATTAATGTGTGTGTGTGTGTGTGTGTGTGTGTGTGAAAATGTGCACCGCACATGTC
The DNA here is from genome assembly GCA_035043045.1 of Hirtodrosophila alboralis. Taxonomy (NCBI): domain Eukaryota; kingdom Metazoa; phylum Arthropoda; class Insecta; order Diptera; family Drosophilidae; genus Hirtodrosophila; species Hirtodrosophila alboralis. The sequence goes on along the minus strand of JAWNNH010000668.1, from coordinate 12,937 downwards.
ATGCAAATTGCAAAAAGAGGGAAGCCCCCAGCTAAACTGACAGCAGCCAGTTGCATCAGCCCAGCCGCAGGAAGAAACAGATACAGCTGCAGCTTTAGATACAGATACACAGATACAGAGACTGGGTTATAGCTACACAGATACAGATACAGAGATATCTAACCTCTAAGTTAGCACTTGCTGATGGCATTACAATTGTAAGGTACTTTTGTCCTGGTCACAAACAGCAGCAGCAACAATTTACAGCTAGAGATGTGTTTTCTTTAAGTATCGATATCGATAGCACTATTATTTGCTATCGATGCTTCAATTTCAAGTCACCAGGTTGGCTACTATTCCCTCTGGTTCCCTACTCCTCATATAAAACTTAAAATTAAACGTTTAGCATTTATTATTATTAAATCTTAGCCATGATATCGATAGTATCGATAATCTCCGATATCTAAAAATATTCTAAGTACAAATTTAAGTTCATTTTTATGCACATAATTTTTTTTATAGTTCTATATGACTTATCATTTAATGTAAATTGGAAAGAACTTAAAAATCGATTTTAATATATTTTATTTTTTTTGTAGTTTTCTATCAAAGTTGCATCGTTTCCTATTACTTATCAGTAGCTGCAATTCAATAAAATCCTAAAAAAATTTTCCTAGTTTTACATAACTGTAGCTTAAGTAGATTTTAAAAAAAATTCCTAATAAATATTTTAAACAATTTTTATGCATATTAATTTCCAAGTTTTATATGACAAGATTAAATGTAAATTAGAACGAAATTATTAGAATCCTAGAGAATATGCAAATCGATTTTTATACATTTTATTTTTATAGTTTCTAACTTAAGAAAATCCTAAAGAATATGTAAATCAATTTTTAAGCATATTTTTTTTTTCTAGTTTTCTAAAACTTTAGCTAAAGACGATCAAAAAAAAAAAATTCCTTAAAAATGTGTAAATACATTTTTATAAATATTTATTTTCAAGTTTTATATGAAAGTAGTATAAGCTCCTATAACTCATCATTAGCTTTAACTTAAGCATATGTAAATCAATTTTTATGCTAATTCTTTTTATAGTTTCTTATGAATCTCGCATCATTTTCTATAACTTATCATTAGCTGTTAATCAGACAAAATCCTAAAGAATATAAAAATCGACTTTAATGCATTTTATTTTGCTAGTTTTATATGAAAGTACATTTTCTACAATTTTCTTCTTTTTTTGTTAGAGAAAAAGTCAAAAATGAAATTTTTTCATCAAATTTCGAAGTTGGGAAAACTGCCTCACGTGTCCATCTCTAATACCATCTCTGGCCACGGATAAACACAGACAATCGGAGTGGATGCAGAGGTCGGGAAGGGCATACAAGAACCAAGTGGAAAGTGGAAAGTAAGCATTCAGTCAAGCGGAAACGCGTGGCGATTTAAATAACCTTTGAGCTCCTGTTGAATGATGGATAATATTGCTGTTCTTAAGTTTGAATTTTAAGATTTATTTCAAGATTTATACATTTAACAAATCTCGATTAAACTTGAACTTAATGTGCTTAAGGTTAAAGCAAAATCAATAAAGAATATTCATTTGTATAAAATACACCAAGAGTTAAAGAACATTAAGCTTTATTTATTTGTTTTAATTTAATTTATAAACACATAAAATATACCAAAGAAATACATAGAAATATAACTTTTATATGTTTCGATTAATATTTATAAATGTATTATATTTATTTTAGAATAAGAAAGCCGAAAGATCTCAAGAGTGTTGCAATAAATAAATAATCGAGTTTTAACGAAAAAATTGCTGACAAAATAATAAAAAAAAACTAAAATAATAATTTTTAATTGTGCATATTTTTAAACCAAATATTTTTTAATTAAATTCCTAACTTCTGAATGAATAAACTTATTTTAAAATATTGCTAAGCAATTTTATAACATATTTTGAATATCATTAAACAATTTCTAGAGTTTATTTTACTTAAGCTAAGCTTTTTTTTTTAAAAAAGTCGAAAATTTTGTTTTTTTTTTTTTTTTATTTTAAAAACGTTCCTGACAACATATTTTTTTAATTTAAATTTACAATTTTTTTTTCGGATTTAGCGATCCATTTTACTTATAAAAGTGATTTTTTTATTAATTAATTTATTTTTTTTTTTATCTTAATAATAAATATAAAAAATTGGCAATATAATAAAAAAGGCTAAAATCGAATGCCTTTGCCATTTGCAGGCCTCAAAATCAACAAGCCTCAAAATCAACAATCCAAAATGAAAATAATAATATAATACCGAGTATATATATATATAATATTTGTAGAAAATCCATAATATAAAAGCCAATTAAACATTTCGCTGGCAAAGGCAGCAAAAGCTGAAGAAGAAACGCGACTTTGACAGTACGGTGAAAGTTTGGGCAAACAAATTTACATAACTGATTAAAAACTTTTGCTTTCATTGCCTCAATTTGCTATTTGAAGATGATGACGTTGACGATGACTTTCAGGATGCTTACAAAGGCTATAAGGATACACACACACACACACACATACAACAGCTAAAGGTAAAAAAAGGAATCAAAGTGTGAACACAAATCTAAATTTCAACTTTTGCCTCAATTCAAACTTGAACTACTTTTGCCGGAACAAGAAAAATCTATATATATATATATATATTTTTTTTTTTGCCGTTTAGCCAAAATCGAAATTCAATTATTAATTCAAGTTGTTCAATGCTTTCTATTTTTTTGTATAAGTTTTCTGATTTTTATTTGGCTTTTAGCCAGTAATTTTAATAACTCAACTAGATTTTATATTGAAATTATTATAAATAGCGAAGAAGAGAGAAGGGAATAATATTTTATGAACTTTACTTAATAGATATTTTGTTGAGCTAGTCAATTTGCAGCTACGAGTACTTTATAATTAATTTTTTATAATTTAAAATAAATAAAAGCAATTTTAATTTTTTAATTAAATTAATATTGGTTAAAATAGATGTCTTTAATTATTAAATAAACAAACATTTCAGTTTACCAACTCTACGCTGAGCGAAATATAAAGTTTTCGAAATTTTTTTTTTTATTTTTTTATCATCATATATAGCTCTTAATTGAAATTGTAATCTATAAAAAAAATAGTTTAATATACCATTGTAAAATTAGGCAAACACTTTTATTTGTTTTAAAGTTCTAGCGTCTTATAATTCCCAAACGTTTCTAGCACTATACAAATGGGATATGTGTGATATCTGAGTGTCAAGTTGAATTTGATTCTAACTATTTGTTCTAAGTTATCTTATATATTTATTTTTTTATTCATTATTGTTGTATTACGCACTCATTCTCCGAGTTATCGTTATTATACATATATTATATTAAGCTACAAATATCATTAACTAGATCAAACCGGCGTGCGTTGCTACGTCCCTACGTAGAAAAAAAAACAAATTAATTATATTCTACAATGTCATTATTATTGTAGCCTACTGCGTCATCTGATATGCTCCAGCTGAGATTTTCATATAAAATTTTAATAGGAATTTTCCACTCATTTTGCGAAGTATTTTTAATCAAATTTTTCCAGATGGCAAAACTACAATGTAATAGGAAGTTATTGCCACAAATTGCAGGTTGGTAGCTTCTAGTCAGCCAGTCAGGTTGAACAATATACAAAAAACAAAAAAAACTTGAAATTCAATTTAAAAATTTAAAATCTATTTGAAAATTTCGCTGGTGATATGACTGGAAAACTGTTGAACAAGGTGAATTTTTCTTGAGTGTTTTTACTAGTTGCTGAATAACTATTACATTTATTGACCGATTTGGACAAATGTATACTTAAAATATTCGTAAAAGAAATATCTAACATATTAAATTTTAAAAAGTATTTAAAGTAATTTTTTAAATTTTTAAAAGACCAATTGAAATTCAGCAAATTTTCAAAAATGCAAATAAAGTTCACATTTTTTAACCTTGAGGGTTTCTCATGCCTTTAATTCTAATTCGATCCGCATAAACGACATACTGTTAGAAAGGGAATACAATTATCTATTTAAGATAAAAAAATATCTGATGTAGATATGAATAAATTAGTCCAAATACTACCAAAAAACTAGCTAATCGCGGTTTTCTCGAAAATCATTTTTTGAAAAAAAAAAAAAAATGGTTTGCATTTTTGAAATTAGCGCTCAAAAATACATCAAGAATAGTCTATGAGAGCCCAGCTTCAAAATAAAATTGATGCATAAACAATTTTAATATATATATATCAAGAAATATTCCAACTGAGTTTTAAGAAAATCATAATTCATTGGATTTCCATTTGTATTAATAAATCTAAAGAATAAACAAATCAAATTGATAATAAACTAAGCTATGAGTTTATTAAAATTTCCAATTCTTAAGCATTTTTTGAAATCAATAAATAATTGAATGATCAATATTATTGAGCGTGTTGGAATGTTGAAATGTTGACAGAGTGAGAGATTTATATATTCAACAGAAGGTTTTGCATATTTACAACTGGAAAAACTATATTAATTCGCAGCATCGATCCAAGAATGCAGCAGCATTATTCAGAATACAAAAGGACAACAGACAAATGCTAAGGATGCAATGTTGCAACAAGGATGCAAGGAAGAGGCAAGCAGCTGTGGCAACAACGTCATCATCATCCACGTTCACGTATTTCATGGACTTCCTGCCTGTCCTGGCAACTTTGTTGTCATCTTTTGTAAATCCAAATCCCAAACATAAATCCCCCCACTAAAAATTGTATTAAGCGTTTTAAGAGAGAGGGAGAAGGGTATAGTGAGTAAAAGAGATAGAGAGATAGAGAAACTATTAGTGGAAATAAGCACATCTGAAGGTCAGGTCTCAGTTTTATTCCCAAACTATGCTCTGAGCTAATATTTAAACGCTTTTTTACAATGTCTGCAAATGCTATTAAATAAATGAACAGCTGTGTACGCATACAAACAGCACACACTGTGCATTCGAAAACTAAAAAAAAAAGAAGAAAATTATAAAGATATATAAATTGGCTAATCTATCTAACTATAACGTTTATAATATTTTTTTTAAGAACTTAGAACTTTGTAAAAAAAAAAAAGAATTACTCCTGTAAAAAGGATAAAAAAATTTTTTAGGATGCCCTTCAACAACTATTAATATTTTAATTTTCATAAATAATTAACAAAAAATTACTTTTTTCTGAGTAATAAAAAATAAAGCCCTAAAATAATAAAAAAAAAAATTGTATTTTATTTATTATTATTATTAGATTAATATATATTGTCTCCAATAATAATAAAATATAAATAATGCCTTATATAATTCCTTATTAGACTTTTTATGTTATATTTAAATTTAATAAATTAATTTGTATCTAAAATTAATTAATATTTTAATTTTAATGAATAAATTACAAAAAATTACTTTTTGCTGTGTAATTAAAAATAAAGCCCAAAAATTATATATTACAAAAATATCAATTTTTATTATTATATATAAAAAAAAATATTTAATTTAATTTCATTTGTTTATTATTATTGGACACTATTAATATATTTTGTGTCTCCTAAAAAAAATTAATAAATTATGTGTAATATAATTTCTTGATAGACTTTAATCAATTTTAAGTTATTTGCTCGAAAAATAAACGTCGAAATTCTACTGCGACTTTTTAATTTTTAATTTTTAACTATGGCAAAGTTTGTATTTATTTTCAATAAATAAAAAAAAAAAAATTTTTTTAAAAGAAAACAAATTTTATTTCAATAAGTCAAGACAAACTTAAAACAAATTGTTAAAAAGAAAGCAAATTAATTGAAATATTTTATTTTATTTAAAAAAAAATTTTATTAAGAAAACACTTTTTTTTTTTAATTTGTTAACAAAATTTTTAATTAATTTGTTTTCTTTTTATCTTTATAATTATTATTTTTTTTTAAGTTTGTCTTGACTTACTTAGAGAGAATTATTTATTCCTATGCCACATTTAACTGTTAAAAAGTCGCAGTAGAATTTTGACTTTTATTTTTTGAAACGAAAACACATTTTTTAAATTTTGTTTTAAATGTAAACATACATATTATTTTTTTTAAGATTCCTTGGGAAAAAACTGCAATTAAAAAGTATTTTTATTTAGAACTTAAAAAATAAAAATTTTAAAAATAACTTTTTGTTTAAATATTTTAAATTTTAAAATGAAAATGGTAAATAATTTTTATTATTAGTTTTTATTAAAAAAGTTGAAAAATAACAAATTTAATGATTCAAAAAAAAAAAAAAAATTAAATTTAATTATTATTTTGACAGTAATTTTTTTGATAAAAAAAAAAATACAAGAATACAAAAATTAATTTAATCAAAATCTGCAAAAAAATTAAAATAATTCCAAATTTAAAAATTAAATACTGCCTATTAAAAGGTTTTTATAACAAAAGTAGCTGATTTATATTCAAATTTAAATGTAATGAATTAAAATTAAAAATAAAAAAAAAATAAATAAATAAATTTTAAATAAAAAAAAAATTATTTTATTATACAATTTTTTGAGGAATTAGAAAAGATATTTTAACAGAATGTAATCTAGCTAAGCTAAGAATTAAATACTAAATGATTTAAGGTCAAGCAGAACAATAGAAAGCAATATGATGCACTAAAAGATACGCTGTAAAATCGCTTCAGAGAGATCAATTGTTTATCAGCTAAACGAAGAGTTCAATTTAAATGGTATGTAGGAGGCTACAAGGGAAGGCAAACAATGCATATACCCTATAAAAATATGCTATATTTATATATATATATTTATATATACTGAATCAGAATCCACTTAGACTTGGCTTAGTGCCCCACACGAGCGGTATTCATTGGCAGCTTATGCAACAACTTGGCGCCTCAAGGAGAATGCCACAACGTGCTCAGAGAATGCAACTGAATCAATGGCTCAATTCTGTGGCATGCAGCACTCAAAAGAGAGAAAAGATAAAGACAGAGAGAGACAGAGAGAGAGAGAGAATATAATAAGCACAGGAGTTGCAGGAGTCATAAAAAGGCATTCGTCCTTTTGGTGTTGTAACAGTTGTAAGCGCTGACAGGAGACAAGCCCGGAATATAAAGATTGGGGGGGAAATTGTGGGTTGAAAGGTTGCAAAATGTTCTCTCTCTCTTTGCTAGGAAACAGGAAAAGGCAACTTGGGAGAGGAGGTGGGATTTTTATTTTTTTTTTTTTTTTATTATTTTTTATTTTTAGTTTTGGGTTCGCTGTGTTGAACAACGCGTAGCACAAAATGTAATTGAATTTCTGTTGACAGATTTTAACGCACAATATCCTGCAGCGACATTGTCACTGCAAAAAAAGGACAACAACAGCAACAGGAACAGGAACACAAAGACAACACAAAGAAAATTCAGAAAAGGGACAAAAAAATGGCTAAACAAATAATAGACAATAAGTTGTCTGCCTATCGAAAGTCGATTAACGATAACATCAATGAATTTTTTAGAGAATAAAGAATAAATCTATAGAAGGTGTATAAAAAAAATAGGAAAATAATATGAGATATATATAATTGTTTATCGATAACACTAGATAATAAAATGTAGCTTACTTTCTAGTTTAAAAAATTTTTGCATATTTAGATTTTATTTTTAAATAAATGAGAATTGATTTTTTTTTTCAAATTTTGAGCATATCTCGAAATCCCGAGTTTTGCAACTATTTAAAATTTAAATAAAATTATCATTATTTTTTATACAATATTTTTTTTTTGCGATTTTCTGGCATTATTTTCAAATTTTCGGCTTATAAATATAGAAAAGTTTTTTTTTAAAGTTGTGCAATAATAATGTAACTGCAGTTAGAATGTTGCATATTAAAAAAAAAATTCTTTACACTTTGTTTCAAAATTTGTATACTTATTCGATTTTCATTTAATAGAAATAATCTATAAATGTTATGTAAGACTTACAGCTGCCGATTTATGCCAATAAATCTGAAAAGAAAGGAAAAAAAACTAATTTTATTAATTATTGCGTTAAAATTTGTATAAGCATTTGTACAACATTAAAAAAAATTTAAAAGACACTAACAGCAACGGCAATAGTTAATATTATAAAAAATGTAAATGTATTAAAAAAAATAAAAAGTAAAACAAAAAAGAAAAAATTAAAAATAAAAAAAAAATTTTTTAACATTTGAGAGTTGAATTAAAGTAAAGATTTTATATATAGTTTAGTCTATCAATAATTTACACTTAGCTTTTAAAAAAAATTAATTAAATGCACATTATCGATAATATCGAAACTGTTATCGATAGTTTTTCGGCTAATAAAAAATATGTAAATAAAACTGACCAAGACAAGTGTGGACTTAAGGCATGTGGGGGCTAATTTAGCAAATTCAATTAATGTCCACAAAACACACACACTCATCACACACACACATACACACACACACTCAACACACACACAAATTAATCGAGTTTCCATGTTAGCTCAAATGATTCATCCCACAGCTGCTCTTATGTTTTGCGTACAACTCTTTATGATGGAACAATAACTGATATGAGTCAAACTGAAGTACTAAATACACACAACACACACACACAACACACACACAACACACACACTCACAAAATGGTGAAGTGCGCTGTTTAATGCGTTTACATGAAAAATCAATTCGCCATAAAGTAATCACAGCAACAGCGAAAAAAAAAAAACAAATAAAAACAAAATTGCATTATAATATAAAAAATTTTTTTAAAAATGTCTACACTCAAATTGGGCGACTATGAAATACCCTGCACCGAGAGCACGTAACTCAAAAAAGTAGAACAAATTCATGTTAACCTCAACTATTTATGAAGCAACAAAAAAAAAAAAAACGGTCTTTAATTTAAGAAAAATAAATTTTTTTAATTTTTATCAGGAATCGATAATAAATAATATAGTTTTTTTTCATTAAAAAAAATGAGATAAGAAATAGGTTAATTTGTGTTTTAACTACACGAAATTGTTGATAATTTTAAAATCTTTGCAAGTAACCAAAAAACGTATAAAAAATTCTTGTTCAATTTTGACATATTTTTCAACTATTTATGTTGAAGAAAAAAACTGTTTTTAATTATAGAATTTAATTTTAATATTAATTTATTGAAACAAAATGTAGAAAATACGTAGAAAAAAAAAACTGTTTTTAACTATAATATTTAATTTTAATATTAATATTTTATTTTTTTTCAGGAACCGAAAATAGCATTAAAAAAAATTATATAAATAGAAGATTAATTTGTGTTTTAGTTGTGCGAATATTTATGATAAATATGTTTAAATCTTTGCCTGTAATCTAAAAATGTATATTTCAGGTTTTTTTTTTTAAATTATAAATAATTGTTTTTTATTTTTTTCCATTAACAGCAATGAGTTAAACTGATTTTTATTTGATTGTTTGAGTTGTGATTCATTTTTAATAAATGCTTATAATTAATTTAAAATTCTGCTCCTACTTTTCAGTTCATTTTGTATCTTTATATTATTTATTTTATTTAATTTAATTAGTTTTCACAAAACCAATAAAAATGAGCTTTAATTTATTCAGTCTTTCAGTCTTTGATAACATTTATTGGTAGAACAAAATAACACACATTAAAGTCATAAAAAAAACATTTGAATTTATTATTTTAAATAAGTTTTTTTTATAAAATTTCTTGGGAATAACTTTAAAATTAATATTACTCAAAACTGACAACAATAATATATTAATTTAATATTTATTTTTACAAAGCAAAACACCTAATATATTTATTCTAATTTATATATTTATTTCGATAATATTGATAATATTTATTAACAAAAAAAAAAAAATATATATATACACACAACAATCTTAGTTTTTAGATTGATTCCACATCAATTCTAATTAAAGTATATATAAAATAAATATTGAATCTTTCAAATAATTCCACCAATGTTGATAGACTATAAATAATTCCCGGAATACATTTGAGGGCACTATTAAAATATATTTTCCATCAAATGTTCCTCCCAACGCAGATGACCCGAGCAATAAGGACATTTATTTTTAAAAAATAAAATATAGCTGGCATCAGCTCTCAATTGTTTGATCCAACGGCGAATGGCGTAGCCAAGGACTATAATTGCCAGGATCAGGCGACAAGTGTAGGCCCAAGGATTGAGCAGCCAATTGATTAAATAGCTGCAATTATCCCAAAATCCGAGAAGTGCCACAAATTCCACTAATTCCAGTTCCAAAGAGATCTTCAGTGCACTAACAAAGGGCGTATACCAAGATCCTTTGGTCTTTATATATATTGTGGGCTGCATCAGCAGCAGCAAAACGCCCAATATGTATATTCCGGAACTGGCATCCGGATCGTGACTGCTCAACGGAGACCAAATAAATCCGCCAAAATGCATTAACATCGCCACGCCCAAATAAAAGGGAAAATCCGTGCTTTCGACTCGAATTAATTGTATCAAATAGCGATAAACTTGCATTTTTAACAAGTTTAGAAAACACTATATATATATATGCAGAAATTTCAGATTAAAAACTGTACTCTAGTTTTTCAATAGTCCCAAACTTTATTGAAAATATTTGTATAAATGTATTTAATAGAAATGAAAACTTAAAGGTAGTTTGATTTGAGTTTAGAATTGAATTTGATTTTGTAAAGTTGATAACTTTGATAAGCTATATATATATATGCTTGATCTGTACACGAATTAGTATCGTGAATTAATCTAACCAAATTTCTATAACAGTAAGATGTAATAATAAAATTCCAAAAAAAAAAACAATTTTCTTAATCTAGAGTCTAGATACCTCTATTAATTTAATTATAATTATATAGTTTAATTATGGGCATGAAAAATCTGCTCGTGAGTCACAACAACATTTACAACAACAAGTCTTTTTTGGGTCGATCTCAAAAATTGTTTCGTGTGCGCTTGGAAAAACCCATCAATGTATTAAGTTTTTGTGAGCTCGCTTGAGTTGAGAACTTGTGCGCCCGACCTCGAGTTTGGGGAATTTTTAATTGTGCAACTCCTAATGTATTTTGTTATTGTCTCCGACGTCTTCTATGCCTTACACATTTCAAGAAAAATCTATAATACCCTTTTGCAAGGGTATCAAAAAAAATTGTTTTAATTTCTGAAATCAGCGTTCCAAAAATTCTACGATAACCCTACTCCCTCGATGAAGTAAAAAAAATTTTAAGCTCTTGATATTCATGATTTTCATATATATAATTTTATATTTTTTTATTATTAAATATATGTGAACAATTAGTTTTATTATTTTATTTTGTTATTTTATATTATTTTGTTATTTTATCTTATAATAAAATACATATTTTATATGTGAAATATTATTTTATTTGTATAAATTTTTCGTAATTTTAATATTTATAGCATTGTTAAATTACTTCTTGATCTAACTTAATTTTATACTGTACAACAATATTTAATAATTTTTATTTTATTTATTTTTCATTATTTTAATTTTATTTTATATTTTTTAAATTGGTAATTACTTTTTTGATTTTAATTTGATATTTTTGCGTAAAAGTTAATTAGACCGAGGAATTTCACTTTCTTTGAATAAAATGTAAATTAATTGCTTTGTTTTTTATTTTATTTATTTATTGTATTTTATTTATATTTTATTTATATAAAATACTAACATAAAACTAATTATTACCATTTATTTTATTTATTTATTGTATTTTATTTTCATTATATTTTTTATATAACATTATTAAATTTTCTGTTTAATTTTTAGTTTTTAATTACAGCAGCGATATTTGGAATTCAACGACTTTGTTTTTATTCATGCATAAAATATTGTATATAGAAAATATTAATATTTAGTGAGGGTATGTCGGTTCTTTTTTAGAGTATAATATTTCCTGAATTTCAAATAGTCATTGACCAGCCATTTAAATATTTTAAAACCATTTAAAATGGCAAAATAAATTAAATTGAAATATAGAATACCCTATACAGGGTATCTGTCTGGCGCTCTATTGACCAGAACCATAATCTTTTGACGAGCAATGGGAAACGTGGCCAAAACCATAAGCCAAATGCCAAAAAGCCAAAGCCAAAGCCAAATGCTCAGCGAAGCAGATAAAACAAAATTCAAAAATATAGTTGCATAATACATGTGCTACGTGTATACAGGTGTGTGTGTTGTTGCAAGGATGCAAGGATATAACTCCAATAGCCCCCCCTGAAGACCAAGGACAATAGCTAAGATGAAGATAAAGCCACCAATAACACAATGCCGATTGAACGCAGCGGGTGAACTTGATTTGAATTCGAATTCAACTGGGGAAAAGTTCCACCTGCTGTGATATCGACATAGACAAAACGTTTGTCTATGTAGGCGAGTGTAGGCGAGTGTAGAGAGAAATAGAAATAGAGAGGAAGCATGAGAAGTGGTCTTAAATACAAAATGTTGTAGTACAACGAGTTAACAGCGCTTTTTTACTCCCCATCCAAAATCCAGCTGTGCGTCAAGTCAACCACAAAAAAAAATAAAAATAAAAAAATAATAATAAAAAAAAACGATAAAATTTAAATTTTCATTTATCGTTTTATAGATAAACCCAAAATAACAATGTAAAATCTGTTCAATCTAAAATTCAATTATACAGCGTTTAAATACTTAAAAAGCTTTAAAAAAATATTTTTTAATATCTGAAAATTTTACAGTAGCTTTCTATTATATCATAGTTTGGCGCCATTGAAAAATTTTATCGGCAGCAGCGTGAACTAGAACCTAAGAGTGCAAAGGAGATAAAAAAAAGTCTATCTCCCTTGATTCGCTCACTCGGCTTAAAATTGCTGAGTGCGACTGAAATAGAGATATTGCTGATGCTTTGGAAATTTGGAAATTTAAAAAAAT
>JAWNNH010000667.1:0-24024 GCA_035043045.1 Hirtodrosophila alboralis | reverse complement strand
TCAAAGAAAAATCAAATTCCAAAAAAATAACGCAATTAAAGCAATTAAAAAATATTTAATAAAAATAATAAAAAAAAATATATAATAAGCGAATTGAGCCAAGAAAATGTGTTTGGTTAATGATGTTCAAAATATTCTGCTTTATGAAAATACAAATATTCTTGCCAATCAATAAAATAAACATAGATGACATGACAAAAAAAAAAAGGGATAGGGAATTTTTTTAAGTAGGCTTGACGTATACACTGCAACAAGCACATTTTGTTATAATTAAAAATCATTTATTTCATTTTAAAATCATTTTTTTTTTATATTAAAATTAGTTTTTTTTTATTAAAAAATTCATTTTTTTTTTTGCATTTATTTAAAATGCTACGGTTAAACTTTTAAACAAATTAAATTAAATTTAATTTAATTAAAAATATATAATACTTATATTTATTCTATTCATATTTTATTGAAATTTTTTTTTTGCACTTATTTAACATTTAATTCAACGGTTACACTTACAAAAAAATTTAAATTTAATTTAATAGGAATAAATATATAAAGAAAAATACAATATTACAAAAATGTAAAGAAAAAGTCAAAAAAATGTCGAAAAAAATTAAAAGTAATTTAACAAAAATATAACACAGTATATAATGGCATAATTAGCAACAATTAAATGTTCTGACTTTTGTCAAACATATAAAAATATTATATAAATAAATATATAAATATATGTTACAAAAATATAAAGAAAAAGCCAAAAAAAAAAATACACAACATTAAAAAAAAAATTAAAAGTAAATTTAAAAAATGATTATCCAATATATAATGACAATTAAATGTTTTTGGCTTTTGTTAAATGTATTTAAAGTTAACAAAAAGAAGCTAAAGTATGGTTTCAAAATCGCTCAAGCCACAATTGAACTCAACACTAGTCAACACAATTGTTGAGCATTTGATATTTACACACAAACTAAACTTTCGTTTGGCTTCACAGATTAATTTGCCAAATTGAATTGACAGGACACAACAGGATGCAGGATGCCTTAAAAGCTTCTTGCTGCCTGAGTGTGTGTGTGTGTGGGTGTGTGTGTGGGTGTGTGTTGTGTGTGTGTGTTGTGTGTTGTTATATAATGCTCCGGACTTGATGTGTGTCCATCAATTGCTCGAAAATTACATTCAAATGCCATTTCTCACACCAGAATTGAAATTCGAAACTGTATTTAACACTTGAACTAGAATTTTGGACTTTGGATTCTGAATTTGGACTTGGACTTGGACTTGAACTTGGAGTTGAACTTGTAGATTGGGGTTTTGGCCTTGGCCTTTGATTCGTTTATGTAAATATCAATTTGCCTGATAGTTGGAAAAGTTCTTGAACGGCAGCAAATTATGCATTAATATGCAAATCTTATAAGCAAGTTTTTTAGGCTAAAAATTAAAATCATTTCAAGCTACAAATTGACATTAAATATCGTTAAGGCATATCCTTGCCCCAGGCGACCTTCCAACTAAATACATTCCAACAACAAAAGTTGAGCACACTCCAAAAAAAAAAAAAAAACCAAAAAAAAAAGCATAAAGGATCTGTTTTGCCCGAGGGGAGCTCATATTTGTCGCTTGGCCTGACAGCTACTGTTAATACCCTGTAAAAAAGTGCAAAGTGCTTAGAAGAAGAGTATCAGCATTATTTTTATCACGAGTGTTTTTTTGTTCAACATCTCATTAATTAAAATAATAACTATATATTAATACAATTTTTTTTATGATTTAGTTTAAAATTTTTTGGAAAAAATTTTTTTTTTTTCAAATATTTTTTTTTTTTAACCTAATTTTATTTATTTATTCTCAAGCTAAAAATTTATTTCTTTATCTTCTTCTTTATATTAATAAAAAATTGTATATTTTCTATATTTATAATAATACTTAGTTATTTTTTTCTTCTTTTCAATTTTAGTTTAGCTGATTTTATATATTAATCTATTTTTTTTATGCCTAAAAAAATGTAATTATTTATGGCTATAATTTCTATAATTAGTATTGTAAGCTCTTTATCTTCTCTTAAGCCCACACTAGGTAACAAATTTTAGCTTTTTTTGTTATTGTATAAATTACCAAACCTACTTTTTCTGATATGACGAAAAACCACTCTAAAAATTTTTCTATAACGAGACTTTTTTTAAAAATTATTTTTGAAATCTGGTATTTATTTTTTTTTAGCTTTTTTTCAGAGGCAAGCCTGCAGATTTTAGCATTATATAGCTATAGCTATATTGCATGCACTTTTAATGGGTTGAGAATTACCTTTAATTTCATGAATTACCCAAAAATTTGTTTCATCTACATTCAGGCTATATTTAAAAAAAAATATTTTCTGTATACAGGTTTTTTTAGGCCTAAAAAAACTAAAAAAGAATTATTTTTATGTTTGAAAATATAATTCAAAATTATTTAAATCTCTTATTTAGCAAAATGTAAAACAAGCAAGCAAATGATATTTTCTTGACAAGTTTCATATAAAGTTGTTATATGAATTTTTATATGAATTTTTCTCTTAATGAATTTTTTTTTTATATATAAATTTTTAAAAAGAAACCTAATTGTAACTTTAAACTAATTTTAATTTTGTTTTAAATTAATTTGTAAATGCTTTTTTTATGCCGCGCTGCCACTTCTGCACTTTTGTCTTTTCGTCGACCGCACGACTGCGTCATTTTGTCGACCGAATCGAATTCGATGCTGCGTTTATATATTTTTACATATATATAAGAACAAAATGTTCAAAATATATATATATATTTAAATGCATTTTTCATATGTTTGATTTCTTTGCCTTATACTCTATTACAGGGTAACTGCGAATTTATCAAATATGCTATTTATTTGTTTTGCCTGCTCATTTTTATGGTTCAACACTCGCCTCTATAACATTTTGTGTTTTTTTTTTTTACTTTTTTTTTTTTTTTGCCTGTGGCGTTGTTTCATGCTTGCCACAGGGCACAAAAAACAACAACAATACAAACAAAAACAAAAACAACGACAGCAATTTCGCTGAATTAGTTGTGCTGCAAAATTGACATTTATTGTTTTTAGAATTTTTATGAGCTTCTTGTGCGACAATGCAACGCAAATGTAGGAAATCTGTTTTTAGGGGGAAAGAATAAAAAGAAAAAGACAAAAATTGTAACTCACATGTTAAACACCTGGACATTAAAGTCCTTTAGAAAAAATATAATAATATTTTTAGCCTACTTAGTTTGGCAAGCACTCAATGTAATTGAAAAATAATAATAGAAGATATTTTGTAATTAAAAAACATAAGTTTATAAGCATTTGAAACCAGGAAACTTAAATATTTATTTTTTGTTACTTCGCACTTAATGTATAGCTAAATTGACAGTCAAAAAAAGTAGCTTAAAAATGTATTAAAAATAAAAATTTCAGATTTAAATAGAAAATAAATTAAGAGATAAAAAAAATTTTAAATTTTAAATTTGGCGTAGGCAGCTTTTTAAAAAAAAAAATATATATTTTCGGATATACATGGTAAATTAAACTATGGATCAAAAAACGATAAAATTATATTCCGATTAAAAATCGTATTAATTGTAATGAAGTTAAAAGCGTTTCATGTCTTAAAACTAAATTTTTATATAAATGTAAGTTCATAAAGAAACGTATTTAAATTTAACAAAAAAAAAATATTTTTAAGATATAAATGGCAATTAATTTGGAGGTGCAATTTTATTCAAAGCAATTTGCGATATAGATATAGATTTAGGTATAGATTTGGAGCAGAAAAGCTCCAAAAAAGTCGAAAAAAAAAATTGTCAAATTGACAAAATTAATTTAATGAACAAACCATAATATTGTCAATAATTATATGAAAATAAATATTTATGATTATATTTAAAACAATAATAAAAACAAAACAATATTAGAAAAACTGAAGAAATAATTCAAGAAAATTGTGAAAAATTTCAATTTCAGATTTAAATAGGAAATAAATTTAGAGCTAAAAATATGATCAAAACGACATTTTGAATAAAAATTTTTACCAAGTTATGGGTGCTTGGAGCTCCTTAAGGTTGCTCCTAAAAAGAAATCAAGTCACAAAATAAATTTTATAAAATTAAATAAATAACGAGCTAATTATTTCATAAAAATTATTATTTAAAAAAATATTACATTTGAATAAAAATTAAAAAAAAAAGGAAATTTAAATATTTGATTTTTCTTTAGTTAAATATTTATTTCCAATTATTTTTTTTTAACTCATTCGATTCGATATTATCGATAACAGAAACTAGCACAAAAATAGCTCAAAAAAAATAATAAATCGATTTGCATTCACATTTCTATTTTTATATAATACCCAAAATATAAATTTAAATAAGTTTGACAAATATTTGTTTTCAATTATTTCTTTTCAACTCATTCGATTCGATAGTATCGATAATAGAAATTCGCACAATAATAACTCAAATAAATAATAAATCGATTTGCATTCACATTTCTATTTTTATATAATACCCAAAAATATATAGTAAAATCAATAAACATTTAAAATGAAATGTGTTTTAGTTATTTATGTTATGCGCACAATAAATCATTTATGTCTAAAACAATCACATTAAGTTTTGGCAACATTTTATGGCTTCTATCGATTGGCTTTTTGGCTTTAAATAAAGCATTTTGTCTATTTATTTAACAGCTTTATTTTGTGCTTTTCATTTTGATTTTGATTTTATTTCATTTTATTTTTAACGTTTTATGCGTAATATGTATTTATCATGTTTGAGATTCAGTGGCACTCAAGCAGCTGTAATGAGCTTTGATTCATACTCAAGGCAAGAACAAAATAAATAAATACAAAAAAAAAATATATATATAAATAAATAAGCGACAAACACACAATATTTAAATCAAACATGAATGTGGAATTTAACTGCGATTGCCGAAGTTTAAATACTCTTGCAAAGAGGCGAGAAAAAAACGCTAGAAAATATGCTTATAGCTTTTAATAATTTTTTTCGTTATGTTTCTAATTTTTTCTCTAATTGTTTTCTCTTTAAATTTTATAAACTTAGTTTTTTGATTTTTCTTATATTTTTTGTGACATTTTCCCTAAATTTGGAAAAACCTCGCAGCGCTTAAACTTTCATAATTTTGTCAAATTTGATTCAATTTCCTTTCGGATCATTTTTTTTTTTTTTTGATCAATATTGATTGATTTCCCATTTAAATCTGAAATTGAAATTTTTTCACAATTTACTTGAATTTCTTATTTAAATGCTGTCAAATCTGTTTGGATTTTCATTCTGCTCATTTCTTTGATTTGGTCTCTAAATTGATTTCCCATTAAATGCTGAAATTGAAATTTTTTTACAATTTTCTTGAATTAATATTTAAGCCTAAAACTTTTTTTTCAGTTTTTCTTATAATGTTTTTTTTTTATTATTGTTTTGAATATAATCATAAATATTTATTATCATATAATTATAAAAAAAAATATTATGGCTTGTTCTTTTAATTAATTTTGTCAATTTAACAATTTTTTTTAGATTTTTTTGTAGCTTTTCTGCTCCAAATCTATATCTAAATCTATATCTATATCGCAAATTGCTTTGAATAAAATTTAACCTCTAAGTTGCTTGTCATTTCTATCTTAAAAATATTTTTATTTTTTTTAATTTAAATACGTTTTTTTTTATGAGTTTTCATTAGCATAAAATTTTAGATTTTAGACATGAAACGCTTTTAACTTCATTATAATTAATACGATTTTTAATCGGAATATAATTTTTACCTATAGTTTAATTTAGCGCTTATATCTGAAAATATTTTTTTTTCGAATATTTTAAGTTTATTTATTTCTAAGCTGCCTACCTCAAAATTTGAATTTTAAACTTTTTTTTTTGAAAATGACAAAAATTTACTTTAATATTATTAAATATATATCCTTTTGTATTGAAAATTTTAGAGTAGAACTTTGAGCTCAATTCATATTAGATATTTATTATATTTGCAAACGTTTTTATTTTTATTTTTATTTTATTTTATTTTGTAGCAACTCTATTTATGGAAACGCAAAAAGAAAAGTAAAAACCCTTTTCCTTTTAGTATGTGTGCTTGTGTGTGTTTGTGTGTGTGTGTAGCCCACTTTTATGATTGTCTTGAGGATTTTCATTTTACATTTGTATGAATTTTTAATATGGCAAGAAATAAAGCATAAATAGCAAACAGCCAAAAGCGAAAAAGGAATCGAAATCGGAATCAAAATCAGCAACAATATCTCGTTCGTTGAGGTAGAGTAGAGAGGAAAGGGTATATAAGGGTATACGACGCTGTCTGGGGGGGCAACGAAAGACAGAGAGACAGGCCAAAACCAAAATATATGTAAAGATAAAAAGGAATATCAAGCCAAATAAACCTTAAGGACATTGTAATATTAATTCAAACGGACATATACAAAAAGTCAAAATACATATATGTATATGTATATATATATATATATATATATCAATGTGTGTGTGTTTGTGTTGCCTACTTGAAGCGTTCTTAAAATTTTCCTTTTTTTCCTTTTTTTTCTGATTTTTATTTTTTGCCATCTTTCATTTCCCTTCATTTTTCACTCTGTAAAAAGGAAAAACCGCTGCTGCTTTTGATTGCGGCCTGCACACACACCCACACATACACCGACACACACCCACACACACACACAGACACACTTTATATATATATGTTTAAATATATATATATATATTTTTTTTTATATGTTATTTGATATTATAAAATATTCTAATATTATATTTCATTTTAATATCATGTTACATGTTATCATGTTAATGCACACTTTTTTAAATTTTATTTATATATATATATATAAATATATATTTATATATCGATTTATTTCAATAGCTTTACTTAGGTTTTATTCATAGAAAAATATTTGAAAATAATAGATAATAAGAGAAATCAATAATTTTGATAGTTAAAAGTTGACAAATACCAGCGACATTGTACTATGGGCAATTTGAAAAATTTTTCGGCAGAATTTAATTTTCAAAATTTTAAAATTTAAAATTTAAAAAATTTTAAAAACAGTTTTTTTTTAAATATAGAAAATGACGTGATTTTTTTTTAAATAATTTAATTTAAATTTGTATAACAAAATAATTTTCTTTTAATTGTTAAAATAAAAATAATTACATTTTTTTATTAAATTAAAAAATAAGTTATTTTACGATAAAAGAAAATATATTTCAATAAGAAATAATTCAATATCAATTTTTATTTCGAAATAATCTTTTTTTAATTGTTAAAATAAAAATAATTGAATTTTTTTTGAATATTAAAAATTAATTTATTTTTCAATAAAAAAAAGTTTTTTTTTTAATAATTCAATATGATTTTTTTTTACAAAATAATTTTGTTTTTAACTGTTAAAATAAAAACAACTAGATTTTTTTTTGTTAATTGAAAAGTAAGTAAGAATTTTTTTAAATAATTCAATATAAATTTTTATTTCAAAATAATTTTCTTTAAATTGTTAAAATAAAAAAAAACAATTAAAAATAAGTAATTTTACAAGAAAAAAAAACATAAAATATTTGCTTTAAAATAATTCAATATCAATTTTTTTTTCAAAATAATTTTCTTATAATTGTTAAAATAAAATTAATTAGATTTTTTTTTTAAATTGAAGAGTAAGTTATTTTACTATAACAAAAAAAAAATATTTTTTTTTTTAAATAATTCAATGTCAATTTTTATTTCAAAATTTTAGGTAATTTAATATTTTTTGAAAAACTGTAATTTTCTTTTTGGGAAATGAAGTAAAGAGAGAAAATAAAGCCATAAAAAAATATAACAGCAAATATATATATAAGCTGTAAATATTTAAATTTGTTCGCATTCTTTCTTATTATCAGTATAAAATATGATATTTAATCAATTTTAAAACATTATTAATAAGAATTTTCCTCTTAACAAAATCTTTCAACACCTGAAGACTAATTTTGTTTAGTTTTGAAATAGATATTAAATACGTATTATTTTTAAATAATAATAAAAACATTTGTGCTTGAATAATCACATTTAAATAAATAAAATAAAATAAATTGTTATACTTAATGCGCTGAATATATTTCATATATTTTATATTATATTTATTTGTTTGTTGTAAGTATTTTTATACAGAATTGTTGTCATAACAAACATAATAAATCTGCAAATTGTTCAAATAACAGGGCCAGAGAATTTCCAAGCTAAAGCATTTGCTATTTGCTTTTAAATAGCAATTTCATTGAAGAAATTAATCTGGCAGAAAAATAAAAATAAATAAAAAAAGTCACAGAGGGTTATTAAAATCCAGGCTTTTCGCTGGCCATTTGCCTGTGGTTGCGATTTTTTTATTTATTTTATTTTTTATTTGTATTCAACATATTTTATCCTATTTTGTTGTTGTTGTATATCCTTTTATATAGCTGGATTTTTGCATCAATTTGTATAGCAAAAAGCAATTTATGCAGCAGTCAGTTGATTCACCTTTAAAGCATAATAAAATGACATTTAAAAAAAGTAATATAAATAAAAATGAAAAAAGTGAAAAAAAAAACAAACAAAACATGTGTTGACATTATAGACAACTTTTTCAGAATGATTGACTGATTGACTGATTGAAAAACTGTTTTATGTTGGTATATTATAAAAATATGGCAAGTTTGAGTTAAAGTAGAATTTTTCTTCAAACGTATTAAGATTAATCCTTTAAAACTCTACGGAAAATCAAATTAAGCAAAAAAATTAAAGAAATATATTACAAAATGTGTAAAAAGTTGTTAAAGCTTGCTTAAATTGAATAGAGACTAAAAGAGTGTTAAATAAAATGAAATATAGTTTATTTAATTTAAAGATGCTGCAAAGAATAGAAATAAATTTGTATACAAAGAAAACATGAAAGCTTTTGTATTTAGCCTCTATAAAATGAGAAAAAGAAATTCAATAGATGCCAAAAAAAAATGTTTAAGCTCTATATAAATGAAAATATAAATAATAGCACTGCGCAACAATTTTTAAATTTTAAATTAATATGTTTAATATTTAATGTTTCCCAAAAAAAAATAAAAATAAAAATTAAAAATATATTTGAATGTATTTTTTACACAAAATCTGAGTTTATGGCAAAAAAAAAAAAAACGTTTTAAAGTCATTTTTTAAATTTAACAGCTAATAATGTTTTTTTGTGGCAAACACAAAAATGTTCTAATAAAGATAATAAGATTATAAAAGGAGATAAAACGACCTTTCAGTTGATATATATATATATATATATATATATATATATAAATATATATATCCATACTATTTATTTAGTATTGATCAATATATAGACCTGCCAATTTAGCTTTTTATAAAAATAATTTCAATTTTTTGACTTTCCTTGTCAATTTGGTTTTTTTTTTAAAATAAATTTTTACTTTGATTTTTTACTTTTTATTAATGCAGTCAAAAAGTTTACCTGGAATAATTTTTTTAAAAATTTTTTTTCTAATTTCCAAATCATTAAGTGTATAAAAATTCTTATTTGATCAGAATTGCTTTAAAATTAGAAAAGTTGTGAGTAGAAATTTAAATTTAAAGTGTTAATAATAAAATTTTAATAACAAAAATTTTAATTGTTTTTTTTTTTATTATTGAATTCATGGTTTATAATAATAATGTCTGTGCAATAATTTGTCTGTGATAAAACTGATTTTTTTTTTTTTTTTAAATATTTTGGCATTTTTTTTTTTTTTTTAATTAATACATTAAAAAAAGCTTATACACACAGCTTTAATTTTCATTTTTTATTCGCAAGTATACAGTAATATTATACTCTCCAGTAGAACTTAACAAAATGTTTAACTTTTGTTTATTTTGTTGCACAGTGTAATTAAATGCCTGGCAACAAATAGTGGTAAATGCGATTTCTTAAGGCTTTTTTTCTTGCTTTCTTTCTATTATAAACGTTTATGGCAAAATATCTAAAAAAAAAAAGCGAAAAAAGAAAAAACGAAAAAAAAATAAAATAAATAAGAAATTGCGAATGCCCTTAAATACTTATGACCCTCTCGAGGGCATTGTTCTCGTTCTTGTTCTCGTTTTTTTTTTTGTTTTTTTTTTTTGTTTTATTTTTTGTTCTCGTTTTTGTTGGCCGAGTATGTGCAAATGATATTTCTTGCTTATAAAAATGAAATGAAATGTTATGCTGTATAATTTGCCTTGTTTCTTGAACTCTGTGTCTATATATATTATATATATATATGACCGCAATTCAAAGAAAGAAAGAGTGAGAGAGAAAAGCGCTTAAGTGTGTAATAAGGATAACAATTTCCCTTGGCACTAAAACTGACCTTTCTCAAGTGCCTCACACGCACATGAAACATGTCGCTAAGGGGCATTAAGAGACGTCGACAAACAGTGGGTTAAGAGGGGGAAGAAAGAGTAAAGAAAAGGGAACCTAACCGAACCGCAACAGAACTGCCCTTTTAATTTTAATATACCCTTAAAGAGAGCATATTAGATTTGTCATAAAAAAATGTTGAATGCATTAAAAGGCAAGCATTTACGAATCCATTAAGTAATACACATTCCCAATCAAATTGACGAGCTGTGTTTCCACACAGTGAGAGAAAAAAAGAGAAATTCAAATAATATGATACCAGAGCAAAAAAAGTTAGTGAGTGAAAATATAAAATGAGATAGAAAAAAAAACAGAAGAAGAAAAAATGGGAGAAAATTTAACTGAAAAGAATAAAACAGAAGGTCAGCCTGAAGGCTTTTGTTGTAATTTAAGATTAACTCTAAGAAACAATTACAAAAATAAATAAATATATACTAATAAATAGAAAACAAAAGGTAAGACTAGGATAGAGGAGAATGGAATAAATGGAGAGAATTAAATAGATTAAGAAAAAGTTGGATAGGAAAGAATAGAATTAATTTGAAAAGCATATGGCTGAATAGAAAAATGAAAAAATTGATTAAAATTTGATTAGATTTAATAAGATAAAAATAAAATATAACGAGATAGAATGGGATACGATAAAATAGAATAGAATATGATAGGATTAAATAAGATAGAATAGGACAGGAAATGGAATTTAAAGCTTATAATTAAAAAAAAAATAATTATAAAACAAAATTGATTTGGTGATTTTTGTGAAAAGATTAAAAATTAAATTTTATAAAAATTATTATTCAATTTTTATTAGAAAAATCAGAAATAAAAATTATTTAAAATTTTCATAATAAAAATTTATATTAAAAATTTTTTTTCATATTTTATTTGCCAATTTTTATAATAAAAATTGAAAAATAATTTTTAATTGAAAAATAATATTTAATTTAAAAAAAAAATTTTAAAATAATTTCTATTTCTGATTTTTATAATAAAAATTGTATAATAATGTTTATTTTTAATTTTCCTTATTTAGATCAAGTATAAGATTTATATTTAAATGTTTTCATAAAAATTAATAATAACAATTTATCCTGTATCCAGAAATAAGTATATCTAAGATTTTCCCATTCATCTAGATAATTTTGTAAAGGTTTTGATTTTTTTGAATACATAATTAATTTTTGTGGTCCCTGGAATATAATGAGGACGTATAGGATAATATAAAATTAGATAGAAAAAGTGTACGATGAGATAGAATAGAAAATGACGGATTAAGACAGAATTGAATAGGATATAAAGGAATGGGATAGAACAATTGCTTGATAAAACATTCTCGATAAGCCGCGATTAATCATAAATTTATTTATATTGTTTAAAATTTCTTGGCGCTGTTTAATTTTTTTTTTTGTTTGTAATTTTGACATAAATTATTAAGTAGGTATTAAGTGTTACTGTAAATTGTGAATTCGTAAGTCGACAATAAATATTTGATTAATTACAACATACTAACAATTGCTTAGCACCAAAAGCTGAACTTCCGGAAATCGATTAAAAGTTAAACACAAGCAAAAACACTTGAAGATTGTTTATTCTTGTTATTTTTTAAGGAATTTTTGACGATTACTCTCACCTCCTAAATTATCTAATTAATTGTTTAATGAAGATTAGAAAGAAAAATATTGACATAGAATTTGTATATATAAATATTTGTTTGTGAATATTTATTATAGAATCATTTAGAATATATTTTATTGAATTATTGTACTTCCAATTGGCTTTTGCACAATTTTATGGGTTATAGGAATCAAAAAATATATCTGGAATGTTGATTATTCAACTTATATATCGATATGTTACTAAATTCTAAATAATTTTAATAAAAACTTCAGTTGATGAGAATATTTCAAATATTCAAACACAATGCACTTTGCTATAGTACTAATATATTTATTTAAATTAATTGGATACTATTTTTAATTAAAAAAATATTTTTTTAAATTTCCAAATTTCCAAAGCATCAGCAATATCTCTATTTCAGTCGCACTCAGCAATTTTAAGCCGAGTGAGCGAATCAAGGGAGATAGACTTTTTTTTATCTCCTTTGCACTCTTAGGTTCTAGTTCACGCTGCTGCCGATAAAATTTTTCAATGGCGCCAAACTATGATATAATAGAAAGCTACTGTAAAATTTTCAGATATTAAAAAATATTTTTTTAAAGCTTTTTAAGTATTTAAACGCTGTATAATTGAATTTTAGATTGAACAGATTTTACATTGTTATTTTGGGTTTATCTATAAAAACGATAAATGAAAATTTAAATTTTATCGTTTTTTTTTATTATTATTTTTTTATTTTTATTTTTTTTTGTGGTTGACTTGACGCACAGCTGGATTTTGGATGGGGAGTAAAAAAGCGCTGTTAACTCGTTGTACTACAACATTTTGTATTTAAGACCACTTCTCATGCTTCCTCTCTATTTCTATTGCTCTCTACACTCGCCTACACTCGCCTACATAGACAAACGTTTTGTCTATGTCGATATCACAGCAGGTGGAACTTTTCCCCAGTTGAATTCGAATTCAAATCAAGTTCACCCGCTGCGTTCAATCGGCATTGTGTTATTGGTGGCTTTATCTTCATCTTGGCTATTGTCCTTGGTCTTCAGGGGGGGCTATTGGAGTCATATCCTTGCATCCTTGCAACAACGCACACACACACACACCTGTATACACGTTGCATATGTATTAT
The DNA here is from genome assembly GCA_035043045.1 of Hirtodrosophila alboralis. Lineage (NCBI taxonomy): Eukaryota > Metazoa > Arthropoda > Insecta > Diptera > Drosophilidae > Hirtodrosophila > Hirtodrosophila alboralis. The sequence continues at coordinate 10,837 of JAWNNH010000667.1, read as the reverse complement.
GCAACTATATTTTTGAATTTTGTTTTATCTGCTTCGCTGAGCATTTGGCTTTGGCTTTGGCTTTTTGGCATTTGGCTTATGGTTTTTGGCCACGTTTCCCATTGCTCGTCAAAAGATTATGGTTCTGGTCAATAGAGTGCAAGACAGATACCCTGCATAGGGTATTCCATATATTTAAATTTAATTTATTTTGCTATTTTAAATGATTTTGAAATATTTAAATGTGTGCTTAGCCAATAAGCCTCTGGTCAATGACTATTTGCAATGCAGCAAAGTGATATATCTAAAAATTAATATATACTCTAAAAAAGAACCTACATACCGTCAGCTAAATACTAAAATTTTGTATTTGCAATATTTTATGCATAAATAAAAACAAAGTCGTTTAATTCCGAAATATCGAAAAACTATAAATAATATGTCGCAGAATTAAACAGAAAATCTAATAATTTTATATGAAAATATAATGCAAATAAAAAACAATAAATAAATAAAAATAAATGTAAATAATTAGATTATATTAGTTTATTATATAAATAAAATATTAATAAAATACAATAAATAAATAAAATAAAAAACAAAGCAATTAATTTACATTTTATTCAAAGAAACTGAAATTCCTCGGTCTAATTAAAATCAAACTAAAATCAAATAAGTAATTACCAATTTTCAAAAATATAAAATAAAATTAAATTAATGAATAATAAGTAAAATAAAAATTGTTAAATATTTTTAATATTGTTAATATAAAATTAAGTTAGGTCAAGAAGTAATTTAGCAATGCTATAAATATTAAAATTACGAAAAATTTATAAAAAATAAAATAATATTCCACATATAAAATATGTATTTTATTATAAAATAAAATAACAAAATAATATAAAATAACAAAATAAAATAATAAAACTAATTGTTCACATATATTTAATAATAAAAAAATATAAAATTATATATATGAAAATCATGAATATCAAGAGCTTAAAATTTTTTTTACTTCATCGAGGGAGTATGGGTTATCGTAGAATTTTTGGGACGCAGATTTCAGAAATTAAAACAATTTTTTGTGATACCCTTGCAAAAGGGTATTATAGATTTTTCTTGAAATGTGTAAGGCATAGAAGACGTCGGAGACAATAACAAAATACATTAGGAGTTGCACAATTAAAAATTCCCCAAACTCGAGGTCGGGCGCACAAGTTCTCAACTCAAGCGAGCTCACAAAAACTTAATACATTGATGGGTTTTTCCAAGCGCACACGAAACAATTTTTGAGATCGACCCAAAAAAGACTTGTTGTTGTAAATGTTGTTGTGACTCACGAGCAGATTTTTCATGCCCATAATTAAACTATATAATTATAATTAAATTAATAGAGGTATCTAGACTCTAGATTAAGAAAACTGTTTTTTTTTTTGGATTTTTTTTTTTTTGATTTTATTATTACATCTTACTGTTATAGAAATTTGGTTAGATAAATTCACGATACTAATTCGTGTACAGATCAAGCATATATATATATAGCTTATCAAAGTTATCAACTTTACAAAATCAAATTCAATTCTAAACTCAAATCAAACTACCTTTAAGTTTTCATTTCTATTAAATACATTTATACAAATATTTTCAATAAAGTTTGGGACTATTGAAAAACTAGAGTACAGTTTTTAATCTGAAATTTCTGCATATATATATATAGTGTTTTCTAAACTTGTTAAAAATGCAAGTTTATCGCCATTTCATACAATTGATTCGAGTCGAAAGCACGGATTTTCCCTATTCATTCGGGCGTGGCGATGTTAATGCATTTTGGCGGATTTATTTGGACTCCGTTGAGCAGTCACGATCCGGATGCCAGTTCCGGAATATACATATTGGGCGTTTTGCTGCTGCTGATGCAGCCCACAATATATATAAAGACCAAAGGATCTTGGTATACGCCCTTTGTTAGTGCACTGAAGATCTCTTTGGAACTGGAATTAGTGGAATTTGTGGCACTTCTCGGATTTTGGGATAATTGCAGCTATTTAATCAATTGGCTGCTCAATCCTTGGGCCTACACTTGTCGCCTGATCCTGGCAATTATAGTCCTTGGCTACGCCATTCGCCGTTGGATCAAACAATTGAGAGCTGATGCCAGCTATATTTTATTTTTTAAAAATAAATGTCCTTATTGCTCGGGTCATCTGCGTTGGGAGGAACATTTGATGGAAAATATATTTTAATAGTGCCCTCAAATGTATTCCGGGAATTATTTATAGTCTATCAACATTGGTGGAATTATTTGAAAGATTCAATATTTATTTTATATATACTTTAATTAGAATTGATGTGGAATCAATCTAAAAACTAAGATTGTTGTGTGTATATATATATTTTTTTTTTTTTGTTAATAAATATTATCAATATTATCGAAATAAATATATAGATTAGAACAAATATATTAGGTGTTTTGCATTGTAGAAATAAATATTAAATTAATATATTATTGTTGTCAGCTGTGAGTAATATTAATTTCAAAGTTATTCTTAAGGACTTTTATGTGTGTTATTTTGTTCCACCAATAAATGTTATCAAAGACTGAAAGACTGAATAAATTAAAGCTCATTTTTATTGGTTTTGTGAAAACTAATTAAATGAAATAAAATAAATAATATAAAGATACAAAATGAACTGAAAAGTAGGAGCAGAATTTTAAATTAATTATAAGCATTTATTAAAAATGAATCACAACTGCAAAACGATACACAATTGAATAAAATCAAGTTTAACTCATTGCTCGTTGAATGGAAAAAAATAAAAAACAATTATTTATAATTTAAAAAAAAATACCTGAAATATACATTCTCAAATATACAGTTTTAGATTTAAACATATTTATCATAAATATTCGCACAACTAAAAAACACAAATTAATCTTCTATTTATATACTTTTTTTTTTAATGTTATTTTCGGTTCCTGAAAAAAAATATTAAAATTAAATTTAAATTCTATAATTAAAAACAGTCTTTTTTTCTACATATTTTCTACATTTTGTTTAAATAAATTAATATTAAAATTAAATTCTATAATTAAAAACAGTTTTTTTTCTATATAAATAGTTGAAAAATATGTCAAAATTGAACAAGAATTTTTTATAAATTTTTTGGTTACTTGCAAAGATTCTGAAATAATAAACAATTTTATGTATTAAAAACACAAATTAATCTTTATCTTATATCGGATTTTTTTTTTAATTAAAAACAGCCGATAATAAATAACGGTTCCTGATAAAAATTAAGAAATTTATTTTCATTCAATTAAAGACAGTTTTTTTTTTTTTTTTGCTTCATAAAAAATTGATAAATATTTCTAAATTGAGGTTAATATGAATTTTTTCTACTTTTTTGGGTTACGTGCTCTCGGTGCAGGGTATTTCATAGTCGCACAATTTGAGCGTAGACATTTTTAACAAGATTTTTTGTATTATAATATAATTATGTTTTTTTTTTTTTTTTTTCGCTGTTGCTGCGATTACTTCATGGCGAATTGATTTTTCATGTAAACGCATTAAACAGCGCACTTCACCATTTTGTGTGTGTGTGTGTGTTGGGTGTGTGTTTGTGTTGTGTGTGTTGTGTGTATTTAATACTTCAGTTTGACTCATATCAGTTATTGTTCCATCATAAAGAGTTGTACGCAAAAACATAAGAGCAGCTGTGGGATGAATCATTTGAGCTAACATGGAAACTCGATTAATTTGTGTGTGTGTTGAGTGTGTGTGTGTATGTGTGTGTGTGACGAGTGTGTGTGTTTTGTGGACATTAATTGAATTTGCTAAATTAGCCCCCACATGCCTTAAGTCCACACTTGTCTTGGTCAGTTTTATTTACATCTTTTTTATTAGCCGAAAAACTATCGATAACAGTTTCGATATTATCGATAATGTGCATTTAATTAATTTTTTTTAAAAGCTAAGTGTAAATTATTGACAGACTAAACTAAATATAAAATCTTTATGCTCATTTAATTCAACTCTCAAATTTTAAACAATTTTATTTTTTTTTTTTAATTTTTTTTTTATTTTTTATTTTTTTTTTAATACATTTACATTTTTAATAATATTAACTATTGCCGTTGATGTTAATGTCTTTTAAAATTTTATATAATGTTGTACAAATGTTTTTACAAATTTTAACGCAATAATTAATAAAATTAGTTTTTTTTCCTTTCTTTTCAGATTTATTGGCATAAATCGGCAGCTGTAAGTCTTACATAACATTTATAGATTATTTCTATTAAATGAAAATCGAATAAGTATACAAATTTTGAAACAAAGTGTAAAGAATTTTTTTTTTTAATATGCAACATTCTAACTGCAGTTACATTATTATTGCACAACTTTAAAAAAAAACTTTTCTATATTTATAAGCCGAAAATTTGAAAATAATGCCAGAAAATCGCAAAAAAAAAATATTGTATAAAAAATAATGATAATTTTATTTAAATTTTAAATAGTTGCAAAACTCGGGATTTCGAGATATGCTCAAAATTTGAAAAAAAAAATCAATTCTCATTTATTTAAAAATAAAATCTAAATATGCAAAAATTTTTTAAACTAGAAAGTAAGCTACATTTTATTATCTAGTGTTATCGATAAACAATTATATATATCTCATATTATTTTCCTATTTTTTTTATACACCTTCTATAGATTTATTCTTTATTCTCTAAAAAATTCATTGATGTTATCGTTAATCGACTTTCGATAGGCAGACAACTTATTGTCTATTATTTGTTTAGCCATTTTTTTGTCCCTTTTCTGAATTTTCTTTGTGTTGTCTTTGTGTTCCTGTTCCTGTTGCTGTTGTTGTCCTTTTTTTGCAGTGACAATGTCGCTGCAGGATATTGTGCGTTAAAATCTGTCAACAGAAATTCAATTACATTTTGTGCTACGCGTTGTTCAACACAGCGAACCCAAAACTAAAAATAAAAAATAATAAAAAAAAAAAAAAAATAAAAATCCCACCTCCTCTCCCAAGTTGCCTTTTCCTGTTTCCTAGCAAAGAGAGAGAGAACATTTTGCAACCTTTCAACCCACAATTTCCCCCCCAATCTTTATATTCCGGGCTTGTCTCCTGTCAGCGCTTACAACTGTTACAACACCAAAAGGACGAATGCCTTTTTATGACTCCTGCAACTCCTGTGCTTATTATATTCTCTCTCTCTCTGTCTCTCTCTGTCTTTATCTTTTCTCTCTTTTGAGTGCTGCATGCCACAGAATTGAGCCATTGATTCAGTTGCATTCTCTGAGCACGTTGTGGCATTCTCCTTGAGGCGCCAAGTTGTTGCATAAGCTGCCAATGAATACCGCTCGTGTGGGGCACTAAGCCAAGTCTAAGTGGATTCTGATTCAGTATATATAAATATATATATATAAATATAGCATATTTTTATAGGGTATATGCATTGTTTGCCTTCCCTTGTAGCCTCCTACATACCATTTAAATTGAACTCTTCGTTTAGCTGATAAACAATTGATCTCTCTGAAGCGATTTTACAGCGTATCTTTTAGTGCATCATATTGCTTTCTATTGTTCTGCTTGACCTTAAATCATTTAGTATTTAATTCTTAGCTTAGCTAGATTACATTCTGTTAAAATATCTTTTCTAATTCCTCAAAAAATTGTATAATAAAATAATTTTTTTTTTATTTAAAATTTATTTATTTATTTTTTTTTTATTTTTAATTTTAATTCATTACATTTAAATTTGAATATAAATCAGCTACTTTTGTTATAAAAACCTTTTAATAGGCAGTATTTAATTTTTAAATTTGGAATTATTTTAATTTTTTTGCAGATTTTGATTAAATTAATTTTTGTATTCTTGTATTTTTTTTTTTATCAAAAAAATTACTGTCAAAATAATAATTAAATTTAATTTTTTTTTTTTTTTTGAATCATTAAATTTGTTATTTTTCAACTTTTTTAATAAAAACTAATAATAAAAATTATTTACCATTTTCATTTTAAAATTTAAAATATTTAAACAAAAAGTTATTTTTAAAATTTTTATTTTTTAAGTTCTAAATAAAAATACTTTTTAATTGCAGTTTTTTCCCAAGGAATCTTAAAAAAAATAATATGTATGTTTACATTTAAAACAAAATTTAAAAAATGTGTTTTCGTTTCAAAAAATAAAAGTCAAAATTCTACTGCGACTTTTTAACAGTTAAATGTGGCATAGGAATAAATAATTCTCTCTAAGTAAGTCAAGACAAACTTAAAAAAAAATAATAATTATAAAGATAAAAAGAAAACAAATTAATTAAAAATTTTGTTAACAAATTAAAAAAAAAAAGTGTTTTCTTAATAAAATTTTTTTTTAAATAAAATAAAATATTTCAATTAATTTGCTTTCTTTTTAACAATTTGTTTTAAGTTTGTCTTGACTTATTGAAATAAAATTTGTTTTCTTTTAAAAAAATTTTTTTTTTTTTATTTATTGAAAATAAATACAAACTTTGCCATAGTTAAAAATTAAAAATTAAAAAGTCGCAGTAGAATTTCGACGTTTATTTTTCGAGCAAATAACTTAAAATTGATTAAAGTCTATCAAGAAATTATATTACACATAATTTATTAATTTTTTTTAGGAGACACAAAATATATTAATAGTGTCCAATAATAATAAACAAATGAAATTAAATTAAATATTTTTTTTTATATATAATAATAAAAATTGATATTTTTGTAATATATAATTTTTGGGCTTTATTTTTAATTACACAGCAAAAAGTAATTTTTTGTAATTTATTCATTAAAATTAAAATATTAATTAATTTTAGATACAAATTAATTTATTAAATTTAAATATAACATAAAAAGTCTAATAAGGAATTATATAAGGCATTATTTATATTTTATTATTATTGGAGACAATATATATTAATCTAATAATAATAATAAATAAAATACAATTTTTTTTTTTATTATTTTAGGGCTTTATTTTTTATTACTCAGAAAAAAGTAATTTTTTGTTAATTATTTATGAAAATTAAAATATTAATAGTTGTTGAAGGGCATCCTAAAAAATTTTTTTATCCTTTTTACAGGAGTAATTCTTTTTTTTTTTTACAAAGTTCTAAGTTCTTAAAAAAAATATTATAAACGTTATAGTTAGATAGATTAGCCAATTTATATATCTTTATAATTTTCTTCTTTTTTTTTTAGTTTTCGAATGCACAGTGTGTGCTGTTTGTATGCGTACACAGCTGTTCATTTATTTAATAGCATTTGCAGACATTGTAAAAAAGCGTTTAAATATTAGCTCAGAGCATAGTTTGGGAATAAAACTGAGACCTGACCTTCAGATGTGCTTATTTCCACTAATAGTTTCTCTATCTCTCTATCTCTTTTACTCACTATACCCTTCTCCCTCTCTCTTAAAACGCTTAATACAATTTTTAGTGGGGGGATTTATGTTTGGGATTTGGATTTACAAAAGATGACAACAAAGTTGCCAGGACAGGCAGGAAGTCCATGAAATACGTGAACGTGGATGATGATGACGTTGTTGCCACAGCTGCTTGCCTCTTCCTTGCATCCTTGTTGCAACATTGCATCCTTAGCATTTGTCTGTTGTCCTTTTGTATTCTGAATAATGCTGCTGCATTCTTGGATCGATGCTGCGAATTAATATAGTTTTTCCAGTTGTAAATATGCAAAACCTTCTGTTGAATATATAAATCTCTCACTCTGTCAACATTTCAACATTCCAACACGCTCAATAATATTGATCATTCAATTATTTATTGATTTCAAAAAATGCTTAAGAATTGGAAATTTTAATAAACTCATAGCTTAGTTTATTATCAATTTGATTTGTTTATTCTTTAGATTTATTAATACAAATGGAAATCCAATGATATTTGAATTTTCTTAAAACTCAGTTGGAATATTTCTTGATATATATAATAAAATTGTTTATGCATCAATTTTATTTTGAAGCTGGGCTCTCATAGACTATTCTTGATGTATTTTCGAGCGCTGATTTCAAAAATGCAAACCATTTTTTTTTTTCTTTTTCAAAAAATGATTTTCGAGAAAACCGCGATTAGCTAGTTTTTTGGTAGTATTTGGACTAATTTATTCATATCTACATCAGATATTTTTTTATCTTAAATAGATAATTGTATTCCCTTTCTAACAGTATGTCGTTTATGCGGATCGAATTAGAATTAAAGGCATGAGAAACCCTCAAGGTTAAAAAATGTGAACTTTATTTGCATTTTTGAAAAATTGCTGAATTTCAATTGGTCTTTTAAAAATTTAAAAAATTACTTTAAATACTTTTTAAAATTTAATATGTTAGATATTTCTTTTACGAATATTTTAAGTATACATTTGTCCAAATCGGTCAATAAATGTAATAGTTATTCAGCAACTAGTAAAAACACTCAAGAAAAATTCACCTTGTTCAACAGTTTTCCAGTCATATCACCAGCGAAATTTTCAAATAGATTTTAAATTTTTAAATTGAATTTCAAGTTTTTTTTGTTTTTTGTATATTGTTCAACCTGACTGGCTGACTAGAAGCTACCAACCTGCAATTTGTGGCAATAACTTCCTATTACATTGTAGTTTTGCCATCTGGAAAAATTTGATTAAAAATACTTCGCAAAATGAGTGGAAAATTCCTATTAAAATTTTATATGAAAATCTCAGCTGGAGCATATCAGATGACGCAGTAGGCTACAATAATAATGACATTGTAGAATATAATTAATTTGTTTTTTTTTCTACGTAGGGACGTAGCAACGCACGCCGGTTTGATCTAGTTAATGATATTTGTAGCTTAATATAATATATGTATAATAACGATAACTCGGAGAATGAGTGCGTAATACAACAATAATGAATAAAAAAATAAATATATAAGATAACTTAGAACAAATAGTTAGAATCAAATTCAACTTGACACTCAGATATCACACATATCCCATTTGTATAGTGCTAGAAACGTTTGGGAATTATAAGACGCTAGAACTTTAAAACAAATAAAAGTGTTTGCCTAATTTTACAATGGTATATTAAACTATTTTTTTTATAGATTACAATTTCAATTAAGAGCTATATATGATGATAAAAAAATAAAAAAAAAAATTTCGAAAACTTTATATTTCGCTCAGCGTAGAGTTGGTAAACTGAAATGTTTGTTTATTTAATAATTAAAGACATCTATTTTAACCAATATTAATTTAATTAAAAAATTAAAATTGCTTTTATTTATTTTAAATTATAAAAAATTAATTATAAAGTACTCGTAGCTGCAAATTGACTAGCTCAACAAAATATCTATTAAGTAAAGTTCATAAAATATTATTCCCTTCTCTCTTCTTCGCTATTTATAATAATTTCAATATAAAATCTAGTTGAGTTATTAAAATTACTGGCTAAAAGCCAAATAAAAATCAGAAAACTTATACAAAAAAATAGAAAGCATTGAACAACTTGAATTAATAATTGAATTTCGATTTTGGCTAAACGGCAAAAAAAAAAATATATATATATATATATAGATTTTTCTTGTTCCGGCAAAAGTAGTTCAAGTTTGAATTGAGGCAAAAGTTGAAATTTAGATTTGTGTTCACACTTTGATTCCTTTTTTTACCTTTAGCTGTTGTATGTGTGTGTGTGTGTGTGTATCCTTATAGCCTTTGTAAGCATCCTGAAAGTCATCGTCAACGTCATCATCTTCAAATAGCAAATTGAGGCAATGAAAGCAAAAGTTTTTAATCAGTTATGTAAATTTGTTTGCCGCAAACTTTCGCCGGTACTGTCAAAGTCGCGTTTCTTCTTCAGCTTGTTGCTGTTGCCTTTGCCAGCGAAATGTTTAATTGGCTTTTATATTATGGATTTTCTACAAATATTATATATATATATACTCGGTATTATATTATTATTTTCATTTTGGATTGTTGATTTTGAGGCTTGTTGATTTTGAGGCCTGCAAATGGCAAAGGCATTCGATTTTAGCCTTTTTTATTATATTGCCAATTTTTTATATTTATTATTAAGATAAAAAAAAAAATAAATTAATTAATAAAAAAATCACTTTTATAAGTAAAATGGATCGCTAAATCCGAAAAAAAAATTGTAAATTTAAATTAAAAAAATATGTTGTCAGGAACGTTTTTAAAATAAAAAAAAAAAAAAACAAAATTTTCGACTTTTTAAAAAAAAAGCTTAGCTTAAGTAAAATAAACTCTAGAAATTGTTTAATGATATTCAAAATATGTTATAAAATTGCTTAGCAATCTGTTAAACAACATTTTAAAATAAGTTTATTCATTCAGAAGTTAGGAATTTAATTAAAATTAAAATTCAAATTTGGTTTAAAAATATGCACAATTAAAAATTATTATTTTAGTTTTTTTTTATTATTTTGTCAGCAATTTTTTCGTTAAAACTCGATTATTTATTTATTGCAACACTCTTGAGATCTTTCGGCTTTCTTATTCTAAAATAAATATAATACATTTATAAATATTAATCGAAACATATAAAAGTTATATTTCTATGTATTTCTTTGGTATATTTTATGTGTTTATAAATTAAATTAAAACAAATAAATAAAGCTTAATGTTCTTTAACTCTTGGTGTATTTTATACAAATGAATATTCTTTATTGATTTTGCTTTAACCTTAAGCACATTAAGTTCAAGTTTAATCGAGATTTGTTAAATGTATAAATCTTGAAATAAATCTTAAAATTCAAACTTAAGAACAGCAATATTATCCATCATTCAACAGGAGCTCAAAGGTTATTTAAATCGCCACGCGTTTCCGCTTGACT
>JAWNNH010000664.1:0-124142 GCA_035043045.1 Hirtodrosophila alboralis | reverse complement strand
TTTAAAATAAACTAAAGGGATATTCTATTACAATTTCAAGAATGAAAACAACTTTGATATGATTAAACTACATTTTTACCGCTTAGCTATAAAAAAAACCGGCACAAATAAATTTAATAAATTTGTTGTTTTTTTTTTAATTACCTTGGCGCGTCGCTCCTTGTAGGCATACTGATGTTGAACACTGTGCACCTTCTGGCAATGCGATTCCAGAGAACAGCGCTGAGTGAAACTCTTTTCGCAGAGGTTGCACTTGTACGGCCGTACACCGGTGTGAGTGCGTGTATGACGCTTTAGATCGAATGTATCATTGAAGCCCTTGCCACAGAATGTGCACAAATAACGTTTAATGTCCGAGTGGCATTTCATGTGACGATTGAGTAGACGTTGCAACGAAAATGTTTTCATGCATACACGGCAAACAAACTTATTGTTGGCATCTTCGGCGCCGCTATTGGGGCATAGAGTATCGCCTTGGCTGCTGCTGTTGCTGCTAACGCTGCTGCTGCTGTTGTTGCGATTGTTGCTGCTGCCGCCGTGGTTGTTGCTGTTGTTGTGGCTGCTGCTGTTGCTGCTACCGCTTAGCTGTTGGCTAAGCACATGATGTTGCGATGCTGCTGCAGCTGCGGCCGCTGCAGCGGCAGCTGCCAGTTGCAATGTTTGTTGCTGTTGCTGTTGCGGCGAATGTTGCTGCTGTTGTGGCGAATGTTGCTGCTGCTGTTGTTGTTGCTGCTGCTGCTGCTGCTGCGACGGGTGGCCATGCTTGAGATCATCAATGCAATCCATGTTGCGTATGCGGTGGTGATGATGGCCTCCGTGCGCATTCTCCACAGCCAACGGATTCTTAATGCCATGTCCTCCATTCACAAATTCCAGCTGCAAATCTGGCGGCAGACCCAACTGTTTGAAATTACGAGAAATATTAAATAAAATTAATTAAAATTATTAAATGCAAGTTTTAGAACTTTGAGACGAGCACAAAAATTGACGACAGCACAACACAACAGTGGGATGAGGAAAAAGTTTAACAAACAAAATAACACTAAAAAAATATAACACTAAAATATTAAAAGCATTTACATTTCGTTTCAGCCTTGTTGCCGCTCATGTTTATGTTAATTAACAGTAGCGACTTATGTTAATTTGACTGTAAGCTAAACATAATTTGGTTTTCTATATTTTATGATTATAGTGTTATAATTCTTTTTAATTTTGAGCAAATTCATAAAATTCGGTCTATAAGCATTTTATTGTAGCGAAATAAATAAAACTCAAAATTTTTGAGCATTTGTCAAAATTGCTGAATGTTGTCTAGTGTAAAAATGCTATACGAAAAACAACATTAACTTTGCCGAGGAAAAGTTAAATTGTTGTTGAATTTCTGAACACTTTTAAATATATATGTTATGTTAATACAACATAAAAAAATAAGTTAAGCTATGCAAAGCTAATAAACCTGAGTTTTATAAATGTTTTTACCTAATTTTAAAAGTTATTGTTTTTAAGAATTTGCTATAATTGTAACATTTAAGTAAAAACAACTTATAGAATTTCTAATAAAAATATTATAAAACGAGTTTTTCCTCACAAATACATTTTTGCCTCAATTGTTTATTCCTATGGTTTCGATTTTATATATATCGACAATATATATGTCTGCAAATATGAATATCTACGCCAAATTTCCATTAGGATAGGCCAGAATTAAAGATACTGATTCAAGAAAATGTTTTATGATGTCGTGGTAAATACTTCTATCAATGTGAAAATAATATAACCTCTGCACTATGATCTAAACTATGATGATCTATAAGATTTGAAAACTAGATTTTTATGATCTAAGCAATTATATTTGCAAGCTATATTCATGAAATTTGTTGTCTGCACTACTATATAACTGATAGATTATAAAAAATAGTCTTTTTATTTAAAATTTTTTTTTGTTGCTTAAAAAATAAAACTCAACTTCTTTTAACAATTTTGTTTGCAGCTAAATGTGGCAAGGAATTTATTCTCAATAAGTTGGAATTTATTCTCAATAAGACGCTTGTAAAAAATAAATTTTCGAAAATATTCAAAAATTTTCGATGTTTTTTATTTTTCTTTGGAAAGTTTTTGAAAATAATTTTCAGGTTTACCTTGGCTCTTTTATAAAAATAAAATATCAAAATTTCCACAATTTGACCAAAATTTGAAGTTTAATTTTTTTTAGCAAAAAAAAAATGAATTTTGGAAAAATTGAAAAAATAGTGATGAAAAAAGTGATTTTTATCAAAAAAAATTTATAATCAATACTGATATAAAATACATGAAATAAAATAGTAAACAAGAAAAAAAAGGATCGAAAGAATTAGAAAGTTTTTATAGTTATTGGGGATAAAGGAAAAACAAAACACAATAACAACACATGACGGACGCATACACGAATAACAGAAAGCACAAAAATACGAAATGCTTTAAAGAAAGCAATTCGATTTTTATTTTTATTTTTTTTTTTGAGCTTCCCGCTTACCCTACGCTGCAACATTTTACTTTCGTTGAGGACTGAAATGGTCGTCGATGGTGGTATTAAACCAGCCGCTGTGGCAGCCGCAACGCTTGCCAGCGAGCGTAATGTTGTACGATGCACATGATGCTGGGCAGGGACTTCCGGGGATGATTTAACAGTGGATACAATTGTGTATACTGCGGCAGCCATAGAAGCTGCAGCGGCTCGATTGCCGCTCGGTTTGACAATGTTAATGTTGCTGTTAACGTTACTGTTAATGTTACGGCTATTCTTTATGTTGTTGCTTTTGATGTTATTGCTGATACGATTTATTTTGCTTTTAATGTTACTGTTACTGTTGCTGTTGCTGTTACTGTTATCATTGCTTAACAGCAAAAATTCAAGTGGAGAGACTTGCAGTTCTACTTCTGTCTGCTGCTGCTGCTGCTGCTGCTCATTGTCGCATTTCTTGGACCCTAGAATATTATCAGAACTTACGCTTTGGATTAGTGGCTTTGTATCGAGTAATGCTGCAGCGGCAACAGCTGCTGTATTTGCGTCTAATAGATTGGAACTGCTACTGCTGCTGCTGGACATGGGACGTAAGGCGGCAACAGCTGCTGCAGCGGCAGCTGCTGCTGTAGTTGTTGGTGACGGCAGCGATAGATTGCTATTGTCGTTGCTGTTATGAACAAGATGTTGCTGCTGCTGCTGCTGTTGCTGCTGATGATGGTGATGTTGATGATGATGTCCCGCATGTTGCTGTGAATGATGATGTGCAGCATGTTGCTGCTGCTGTTGTTGCTGATGGAAGTGATGTTGCTGCTGTTGTTGCTGCTGCTGTTGGGCATGATGATGCTGTTGTGCATAAAGATTATGCTGCTGATAGGCATGTTGCTGTTGCTGCTGCTGATGTTGATGATGATGCGCATGTTGCTGCTGCTGTTGCTGCAACAATTGTTGCTGCTGTTGAGACAAGAGCGTTGGCTGCTGTTGATGGTAGCTATTGTTGTTGTTGTTGCCATTGTTGCTGCTGCCATTATGTTGCTGCATTTGCATTAAATTGCGTGTGGCATGCTGATACGATGGCGGCGGCTGTTGTTGCTGCTGCTGCAAATGTTGCTGACCAACATGTTGCTGTTGCTGCAAATGTTGCTGCTGCTGTGCACCGTTATAAACATTGTTGCCGCTGTTATTATTGTTGCGCGTCATATTGTTGGTTAGCTGCGTCAACAGATTCTCATGCAACGCATCCAACTGTGACGCATGCGGCGTCACCGAGACAACACAATCCGAGTCTGGGGTCAATGATGGCGTCGACACAAGCTCAAAGTCCTGACGATGATGCGGACTATTTGTTGAATTATCATCATTATCATCATCATCATCGACACAGCTGCGCTGCAGAAACGAACTGAGATCCACCGCATCCGACAGCTGCTCGAGCAGATGATCCGTCTGGGAGCTAAGCATTAATGTGGCCGTAAATTGTAGGGGATCGACAACGGCACCGTTGCCATTTGGACACTGTGATCCATTACCAGCTAGATCAGACATAATTGCATCCTCATAGGCGCTGGCATTAAAGGAATTGCCATTTGTGATGCTACCACCACCACCTGGTCCACCTCCTCCGCCTCCGCCCCCACTATTATTGCCACCCATTGTTGCTTGTATTATATTTTGGGCAAATGTGCCAATATCTATTTTTGCCTCGTCGTACTCAATATCCGGTTCGTCCTTCAATATAATGCCATAGGCTGATGGGTTGCCGCCATAGAATGGATGACCCACAACGGAGGATGACGAATGTAAATTATGAAATTTGGAATTGGAATTGATTTCATTATAATTATTGGCATTGCCGAGACCATTGGCAAAGTTCAAAAGATTATTACCATCAACTCCTCCACCAACAGAATTAACTCCACCACCTCCACCTGTTGCTCCTCCTCCTCCTATTACTCCACCGCTGTTATTGCAGTTACTGTTACTGTTATACAGCTGCTGTCCACCTCCGGACATAATGTATGCAGCCGCCGCTGCGTTCTGTATGAGAAAATTTGAATTGCTGTGCAGCAATTGGGCGTTTGTTGTGGGCGTGGTCGCTTGTGCGTCGGCGCTTTGACCGCTCTTTAAACTCTCATAAAAGGGTGGCAATGCCCCAGTGGGCGGTGAATTTGGTCCATAATTGCCGCGTCCGTCACGACCGCCGCCCATGCCACCTCCGCCGCCGCCGGCACCGCTGCCAAAGCTACCGCCGCTGCCACCACCGCTATTTGGTGAACCACCAGCGCTACCGCCGCCGCCGCTGTTGGCGTTCTGTCCGCCGCCAGCGCCAAAACTAGAGCTTGTCTGAAAGCTCTGACCCGAACTGCTGCTGCTGCGTCCGTGTCCCGCTGCCGCTGCCAATATGCCAGGCAAGCTGCGTACTAGACGCGGATTTAATTGCAGCACACGCGCTGCCAAATATGTGCTGCGTCGACGCGCCTCTCTCACGCGTCGCGCACGCTGCAAACGTCGCGCGTTAAGCTCTTCGTCGCTGTCGTAGTTGGCGCTGCGTCGCTTCGGCACGTGATAATCAATGGGTTCCTGTTGCTCTGGTCCAAGCTTCTCAAGATCGAGAGTGCGCTGATATAAGAGCTCTCTCTCACGCTGCTGTTCTCTCTCACGTAGCTGTTCTCTGTCGCGCTGATGTTGTTGTTGCTGCTGTTGATATGTGGGCGCTTGGGGTGCACGCTGTATGACGCTGCAACGTACAGCGGGCACACGGGGTGGTGGCGGACTGGGTCGCTGCTCAGCGGTTGGGGGCGTGCTACGCATACGCAGCGATAGCGGCTGTTCAATGGGCAATAACGGTTTCTCGTCAACGATCAATTTGCAGCCATCATCGGAGTCGTCGCTATCACTGCTGCTGCTGCTACTGCAATTGCCGCTGCTTGCGTTGCAGTGAACGTCGACATCGACGTCAACGTCAACGTGATTTTCTTTGTCTTTATTGCGTTTGCTGACAATTTCGAGCGGATATTCTTTGCGCTGAGCCTGCGTAAGCACAACGCCAGCGCCGTAATAACGCGGCTTTGGCGCTTCAATGCCAACGTCAACGTCGGCTTCTTGCTCGTCGTCTTCAGCTTCGCTTTCGGCTGGCAGTGCAGTTAGCGTTTGCGTTGTCGGCAACGGCGACGGCGACCGCGGCTGCTGCTTTGGGCTATCTACGTTTTCTTTTGGTATACTGCTTTTTGTTGTTGTTGTTGATGTTGTTGTTGCTGTTAACGAATGTTCGTCGCAGTCTTTAGTGTCTGTTGCGGGGGATGTTGATCTGTTAATGTTGTTGTTTTTGCTGTTTGTGGTGATGGTGGTGGAGGTTTCTGGTGTGGAGCTGCTGTTGCTGCTGCTGCTACTGCAGCTCAAACGCTGCAATAATTCTGCTGGCGTCAGGCAGTCGGTATTTTCTGTAAATATTAAAAATAAAAATGCAATTAGCTAAATGTTTAAAAAAAATTAATAAATAAAAATATATATAATATGTATAAATTATAATAAAAACGCGTATAAAGATGTTATATTAATAATCAATGTACGTTTTACACTCTTAATTTTATGACGGTGCAAATAATGGCGAAAAAAGAGATGACGAACGAGAAACCAAATATCACTTTCGAAAAACTACCGATCCCAATTAACCGTGCTTTCGCGACGAGAATCATTTGCTAACTGTAAGTAGTTCTCCTTCTTCCTTCATGTCTGCACTAGGGCAAATGCGCCAAAAAAAAAAATTAAAAAAATCGGTATGCACTCCTATTCCTATTCGCAGCAATTTTGGCGGTTTTGTGTGTCTGTCTATGCGTGTGTGTGTATGTGTGTTTTCTGTGCACATGTGTACATATACATACATACTTTTCTATTCTCTCAATCGGTCTTCCTTTTTGACCAACGTCTAAAAAAAAAACGCATAACTGTAAACGTAAGAAGTTGCCAGAATGTTGAGTCTTGTACGTTGATATTTGAAACTACAATTGTACCAATTATATTTTATATGCAAATATTGATACAAAACAATAATAACAAATGTATACATATGTATATAGATGACAACATAATTATACTTACTAAAAATTGACAAACTAGATATTTGAAATTTGTAATTATGATGTTTACTTCTATTTATGTACATACTTTCTTTTGAACTAAAATGCGAAACTATAACAAATTATATGCATATTATATGTAAGTAAATACTATATAAATTACAATTTATCAAAAGAAGAGTTGTCAAACTAGCAGAATTTTTTTTTTATCATTTGAGCTCAGGGAATTCAATAAAACTGATTTGAAATAATATAATATACATATATGTATATATCTACTCAACAAAAAACTCAGGCGACAGTGGGTTAAGACTTTTACAGTTAGCTTAAGCGCATGTTTTGTTTTGTTCATAAAATGCGAACGCCAAAAAAAAGAACACAACAAAATTATGCGTTAAGCGAAAAAGAAGAAATAATTAATAGAATCGCCAACATTTGCAAAATATAGGCAAAAATTAAAAGATTCAATTAAATGCAATTGGAATTATAAATGGCAAACTGCAAAGCGGCAAGTGCAAGTGCGAGGTGCCGTTGCAGTCGCCCTCGGCGTCAACTGCGTCGCTGGCAGCAAAGACGAAACAGGCAAAGACAAGGTTAATAAAAAAACTTGTCTTGGCTGTAAATCAAATCAAATCAAATCAAGTGCAATAAATAATAGCGGCAACAATTACAATAACAACGACAACAAAAACAGCAGCAGCAGCACCATTCCCATTGCAATGGCAATCAAGTTGACGTAGCGTCGTTGTGCGCGGCTATTGCTGTGCGCTTGTTGTTGTTTTTATTGTTGTTTTTGCTGTTTGTTTTGCGCCAGGTCTTTTGTGCGCCCGCGTCTGTATGTGTGTTTGTTACGTTCATGCGATCAAGATCAAGGCTTTTTGCAATTGCTTTTTGTGTGTGTGCGTGTTTGCTGTAATGCAGCGGCATTTGCCAATGAACAAGTTTTAATGCGTAGGCGTTGTTGTTGTTAGCCCTTCATAAATACATACAGACATACATATGTATGTATGATAATATGTATAGTTGTATTATAATAAAATGCAAAACGTTCAGTACACATAGACAATTATATACATATTTTTTTAATGATAACATTATGCCAACATATACATACATATGCATATGTACATGTGTGCGCGCAATTTCAAATGCCTAACACGCACACAACTGCGCTGTCGCAGCCGCTGCCGCTGCCACTGCTACTGTTGCCTGTTGGTCATGGTCGCCAGCCAGGCAATCGGCAGCGCAGTCAACTGAGCAGCTAGCAAATTCTAACTGTCGCACTTAACAGCACGCCTGTGTTAACAGTCGCTGTAGCCTTGACGGGGGCAACCGTTTAACATTTGACGTTAAATTTGTTGTGCGCTTTTATTGTTACCTATATTTTCTCCCCTTACCCACAACACAAATCCATAATCAAAAATGATTTAGCATAATTGATTATTTTGCGTTGCCTGGCAAATTTAAGCGCACGTTTCGATAAGCTTATATACAGCTGCGGTCAAAATAATAGTAGTGCCACCAGACATAAAATTAAAACATTGATATTTCGTAGGTACATTCGAACTTTTGTTTTCTGACATTGTCAGATCATAGTGTTGAATAAGCTTTTATGAAAAAGAATCATTAGGACATAAAAGCTTTTTTCATTTTTAAGATTCTCCGCTTTTTCGTGATCCACCCTTAATTTGATCCGGTCAAAATAATAGTAGTGAACTAATTAAAACTAAAAAAAATTATTTTAAGCAAGAAAAGAATAAGATTTGGTATTTATTATTGTAATTTGATAAATTATAATATATTTTATAAAATTTTATTTGCTTAGAGTTGCAACAAAGGGGCGTGGCAAGCCTTACACTTCTGAGAAGCGTGCTCTTATTAAAATATTGATTTTTGAAGGGAAAACTTTGAAAGAAGTGCAAAATTTGATTGAAGGCTCGTCAATCATGATGAGATCCATCAAAAAAGTAATCGCCAAAAAAAGAGAAAAGTGGAAGATCTCGAATCATGTCTTAAAAACCAGTGACAAATGTTGAGATGTATTCGAAGCGCGACACGTTTGCTCCTGCAATACCTATAAAAAAGGACTTAGGTATGGACTAAGTTATAGAAATGATTCGTAGATGTTTGAGGAAAAATAATCTAGTAGCAAGAAGCTTGAGAAAAGTTCCGTTTTCGAATAAAATACCTGTCCAAAAGAGAAAACGGTTTTCTAAAGAACATAAGAAATGACCGCTTGAGAAATGGAGAACTATTGTGGTCGGATGAGTCCAAAATTGTGTTGTTTGGTAGCCGAGGATCTCGACAATATGTAAGGCATTCACAAAATTCCGAATGTCAGCCTAGATTCACTTCCAAGGCCGTCAAACATTAGACATTGCATTACACGCACTACTATTATTTTGACCGCAACTGTATATTTAATTGCAACTAACCCCCGCTGCCCCTCAACCCATGTTTTTTAATTTAAATTGACTGTAAAATATTTCGCTTACCATTTATTTCATTATGGGGCTATGAAGGAGACACCCGCAATCAAATTGCACATGCCACGCCCAAAACGCCCACAACCAACAACAATGCAAATTAAGTTTAATGACACGCTGTTAACTTAACATGAATGTAAGCTGTCAGCTGCTGTTCTATATATGAGCATAACTACATACATATGTACATACATACTTACATACTGCATAACGAGCTGTTAAAATGGCTTTGCTTTCAGTTTAGTTGTTGTAATTGCTGTAATTTATTTTATTGTGTTAAGGTCAAGGCAGTTAGTTGTTAAATGTTTTATAATTACATTGTATATAGAAATACATACAACTTTTACAAACATATGTGTATGTACAATAAAATGCGAATAAGTTTAGTGTTTACTTTAAAATTTTGGTTTTGTTTGTGCATGTTTGCTATGAGGAAATGAATTTCAATTGAAAATTAATGACAACAACAATAACAGAAGCGTTGACCTCGTCATATGAACAAAATTAACATTTATTACTATATATAAAAACATACAAATGTACATACATACAATATTTATGCATGTGTGTGTCTGTAAGCATGACTTAAAACCGCACTGTTAACTTGTAACTTAACAGTGCTAAATCTTTCTGCATTCTTTTAGCTCCCCTCATTCTTCTCTTAAATCAAAGAACGTACGCCGCCCTTTCGCTTTCCCTCCTCGTACATTTGGCAGGTTCAATGTACGTTTTATCCTTTTATTTACAATAATTGATTTACATGTTTCTTTTTTGTTTTTTTTGCACAGTTTTTGTTGTTGCTGCTGTGTGTGCATGAACTTTTAAGATATTCCCATGTGCGTCTTTTTTTGTTTTTCTTTCCTTTTTTCTACGCTCTTTTTTGCTTTGGTCTAGCGCAAAATGCGTCTTAACGAAATGTATGTTTGTATTATATGTACATATGTGTGTATGAAGAGATAAAACAAAATCAACGCCAATACAGCAACAGCGTTGTACTCGTGTATGAGTGTGTACATGTTGGTATGTACAAGCATACAATGTATGTATGTATGTACATATGGTAATGTGCAAAACAAAGTGCGGTAGTTGCCTAGAATTTGTAATACTTTTTTTTTTGCGTCTGCTTTTGTTTTTGTTTTTTTCATTTTTATTTCTTTCTATAGTGTACAGGGTATAATAGACATTATCAAGAACTTTGTTAAACTTTTAACCGATTTCTATATAGAATATCTTCACATATAAGCTAAACTTTTTTATAAAAAAAAATCAACAAAAAGTGAACTTGAAAAGTTTTCAATATCTTTACATATTATTCTTCTATACACCCTAAATTTTATTATATTTTTAATTGAATAAAAAAGTATAGAAATGAATACTCTTAATTTTTCTTCAATTTTCAATAATTTGACAACTCTAATTAGAATATTACATAAATGTATTTCTACAGTGTCATGTTAACATGTCTGTTAATATAACAGAACATGTTAAATGTTGCCATTAAGCATACGTTAAGGGTATTCAAAATGCAGTAAAACTGAATACTTTTTTACATTTAGCTGTTTTTGTTGTTTTTTAGCTTTTATTCAAGATCTATGCGGGTGTCGTGTGTATAATTTACACGACGCCCACCGCAAAAACAGCTGGTCGTAACCCCGCACACCCTCTATTGCCATCCTCAACAGCGAGCGTATCATGTAAAAAAACTACTCAAAAAGAACATTATTATTTTTTTGTATATATAAATTTATATGTATATTAGTAGGTGTATTGATGAGATTTGATTTTTGTGCTTGTTTTTTTTTAAATAATGTTACTGTTATTGTTATTGTAGATAAATTCCAAACGCATTCTACACAAATGTTAAATTCATGGCATGCACGATGATGACGACACACCTCTCTGCGTCAAGTCGTCGCGTTTTGTACACCCCCAAACCTGCTATCCATCTATCCAATGCCCCATCCCAACCCAACAACACCCAATTCAAGCATCGTTTTTTTGTTGTTTCAGTGTTTTGTTCTGTGTTTTCCAAATTGCAAATGCTAAACACGTCGTCAAGCGGCTTTGCCCATATACTTATAATGTTGAAACGTATTTATATATTTGAATATATATATATATATACATACATTCATTCAACATCAGTTTTAAAGTTTAAAGTGTCCTATGAAGAGTTAAATTTAGGATAAATTGCGTTTAATATAAAATTTATGCATATCCTGTTGCTGTTACAGTAATTCGAAAGTGAAATTAAAAGCAGTTCTAATTTCAGTAAAAATCTAATTTTTCTTATTATTCAATTCAATTTTTTATATATTCAATTACAGTGTGATTGAAAGACTATGGAAAATGATCATATGTATATAGAAGGCCTCCTTGAGCATAATATTTCTGCATACTTGACATTTCGAAAACATCTCCAAAATCTGATGTTAAGGCAAATATTATTTAGTCGTATTTTTTTTTTTGTATTTGTTTAACTATATTTAGTCGTATGAATTATAAAAGAAGATGAAACAACCTTTAAAATAATATACATTTATTTTTTTAAATATTTAGTATTGATTAAGATTTAAGCCAGGCAATCTATAATTTTTTTTTTTTACTTTTTTTGCCTTTTCTAATATTTTTAAAAATGTATTTAACTAATCTCCACTTATACAGCAATGCTTATTTGGAGAGATAAATTTAAATCTAAGGTGTTATAATAATTGCTGTACAATTTTCAGTAGCATTGTAATTTTGTTTTGTTTTATGTTTCCTAATGACAAAAAAAAATGTTTAAAAATTGTTTTTGTGTAAAAATTGACTTGAGTTAAATATGAGAACATTTTTTTGTTTATATGAACGTAGAGCTATAAATAAATCGCAAAACAGTTTTTACATTAAATAGATAATTTGGGAGTTACTGAATTGTTTACTACAATTTTTTGTTATTAATACCTTTTTTTAAAATAACAATAATAATTATTTTGAAAGCTGCCAAGTACTTGTTTATTATGAAATTAATAAATAATCTTGTTTAACAATTATTGCCTATAAACGATCTATTACCAATGTCAACTATATCACGCGGCCCTGACCTCAAAGCAACGACTTGTAAACCCGCCAATACTATTGACATCTTGGCCAATATTTCTGCACTGCAATGGGGGGTATACAGATTGGCACACCCAACCCAACCTAAAAAAAAAAACAAACTACCAAATTATATAGTAGTACTTTTTGTATTTTTTATATACTACTTTTGCTTTTTCCGATGGCGTTGTCCAGTTATTTAATAGAGCATGAAAAGCATGCAACGTTGACAAGTCAGCGAAAAAACGATATGTATATATAAATATATATATATATTTGGGTAGAGTTGTTGGGTAGATAGGTGTAGCAATACGTAGTGTCAGCGATTAGCTGACAGCTAATCAATTTTCGTGTTCCTGCCTTTTTTTTTTGTATATTGTTCAACGATGCCGACATTGATCGGTTCCTTCGTTTTCATCAAATGACAAGTGCGTTTTTTCAAATGTGTGCAAAAAAATAAAAAAAAAATATACAAAAATTCGCTGACCACCTTTTCTGTGGCAGATGCTCTCGACCCTTGTCAATGTTTGGGCGCATGATTTGCCAAAAAAAAGAAAAGAAAAGAGTATCAAACAGAAGGTAGTGTCTGTGGCTTCCTGTTGTGTTCCTTCTACCAAATTGATGAATGCATCCGTTTGAATGAAAGGAAGTTGCCACAGTTGCCACAGGTTGTCTAACAGGTGCTTTTCGGTTGCCTTCTACTCCGAATGACCAAATGACCTAATCATGCGATCGTAAACCGCGATCCTCTCTCTTCATTCAAACAATC
This sequence comes from Hirtodrosophila alboralis, assembly GCA_035043045.1. Lineage (NCBI taxonomy): Eukaryota > Metazoa > Arthropoda > Insecta > Diptera > Drosophilidae > Hirtodrosophila > Hirtodrosophila alboralis. The sequence goes on along the minus strand of JAWNNH010000664.1, from coordinate 111,233 downwards.
GATCCAAGGAGATCCTTCAACTCCTTGGCTCTACGGGTGCTACAAATTATGTAGTGCTGGTGTGTGTGTAAAAGCTTAAACAGCGCCCCTATTGCCATTTAGCAATTCTAATGTTAGTTCCACAAAAAGATCCTTTGAGTTCCCTTTTTTTTAAGCTCTCTCTCTTCGGTTACCAAGTGCCTGAGGGCAGTCTATAAATTTATTGCCTAAGCGGTCTGCGTTTAAATGAATTTGTCTCTAACGCCCCAGCAACAACAACAACAACAACAATAACCACAAAAAAAAATGGCTTAAAGGTTATGTTTTTTTTTTTTGGTATCTGCTGTCTGGGATTGCGTTGGGGCAGCTGTTGATAGTTCGATTTCTAAGGGCTTGTGCGCTTTATATAAAACTTTCAGGGCGTACAAGGGGCCGTCCAAGGTCTTTATTAGTCCACACAGATACAGATACACACACACACACACACACACACTTGAACTTGTCCACACCATTTTGAACATACGATCGTTCTCAGGTTTCGGGCGCAAAACTTTAAAATGCATTAAGTGCCATGCAATTAAGTTTATCGATGCGCTAAAATCAGCCAAGTCAACTTTAATCTTGTTTTTATATATACATATATATATATTTTTGCTCAATTCGCTGACTTCTTCATATTTTTCTTGGCTTTTTTTTTTTTGGTAGGTTTATAAATTATACATTATAAATGCCGACGCGTTACTTTTTGGTAACTTTATAATTTTAGCTAAAATTTATTGACTTTGAAAATTGCCGCCTTGTTGAGACACTTTGGGGGAAAATCGAAGAACTTTCTTAGAAGATAGGGAAAATATATTTATTATAAGAGTAACTTGAACTAAAGATTTATAATTTACATAAATGTAAAGTAACAGTGCTTACGCTGTTTACGTGTATGTTAAATATCCTCTTTTAAAAAGCATATTAAAATTATCTATATATATAAAATTGTTCAACCTCACTGACTGACTGATTGGCGACTCACCGCCAGGCCAAACATTAGAAGCTAGAAACCTTAAATTTGTGGAAATAGCTTTGTATTATATCGTAGGTTGGCAATCTGGAAAAATTTTATGAAAAATATATCGGGAAGTGGGTGGAAAATGCATTGGAAAATAGTATAGAAATCTCAGCTAAAACAGTAGACTACAATAATAGTAAAATTTTAGAATATAATTAGTTTGTTTTCTTTTCCTATTTTATTATTATTTTGGTAAGGGAAGCGGGAGCGTAGCAACGCAAGGCGGGATGCTCTTGTTTTATATAAAGCTTTATTATTAACATAAATGTCAAGTAACAGTGCTTACGCTCTTTACGTAAATGTTAAATATCATCTTCCAGAAGACATGTTATTCAAATTTTTAATGTACATATGTCTCTATGCAAGAAATGCTTTGCTTCTAACATAAATGTTAGCCCTATAATGTTACGCTTGTAACTGTTAAAAACAAGACATTAACAGCTTCTGCAAGCATTTTTTTACATATGTTAATTGTTTTTGCGGAAATCATTTATATTTAATTAAAAATGTATATGATTTTTTAATTTTATTGCAATGCGCTGTAATTAAGCATAAAATTTGTTTAACAGAATTTTAATATACATTTGAAAAAAATGTTAAAGGTTTTCTTTGTCTCTCTTGCTGTCTCTGTTAGGTTTCTTGATCCTGTTTTACTTCTAACATAAATGTTAGTCATATAATGTTACGCTTCTAACTGTTAAAAACAAGACATTAACATTGTTGAAGCAAGCTTCTGCAAGCGTTTATTAACAATATTATTAACAATATTAACGTATGTTAATTGTTTTTGCGGAAATCATTTATATTTAATTAAAAATGTAAATGATTTTTTAATTTTATTGCAATGAGCTGTAATTGAGCATAAAATTTGTTTAACAGAATTTTAATATACATTTTATTAAGTGTTAAAGCTAACTGTCTCTGTTAGATTTCTGGATCCTTCACTCACTCTCTCTCTCTCTCTCTCTTATGCTGCTGCCTGTCTGCTTATGGACTGCATCATACAAGTTCGTTGCCTAAGTCTTTAGTTTTAAAGTGGCGCAAAGTAAAAAAAAAAAAACATTTAACTTAACATTAACCCAGTAAATCTAAATTGAATGACACAGCAGCCTTGTCGACTTCTACCCCAACCCCCTCGCTGCAGTGCTGGCCCGGGCCCGGGCCCGGCGGCCTACACAAATTGTTTAACTGTTAAGCTTGGTGCTGACGCTTTTCAAGGTCAAAACTGCAGCTGAAAATACACACACACACACACACACACAGACAGACATGCATTATTTGATATCGACAGCATCCAAATGCCAGAGATTGAGCTGCAGATGGTGACTTGACACTGAGACAAAGACGCAAACTGAAGATTGAAGACTGAAGACTGTAAAAGATTGAGATACAAGTGCTTCAAGAGATATTTATTTGTGGCCTCAGCTGCGACAGCTTTCAAGCTCAAAGCGCGTCTTAAATTGCAAACCACATGCTTGACACACACACACACACACACACTTGATCAGAATTATAGTAAGAACAACAATTACAACAACATGTGCAATGTTTTTTTTTTTTTGCAGCTGCTAATTACAGTTGGTTTTTGTATGCATTTTGCCGCTGCATTCTAACTATGTGCTTCAATTTGTTTGTTTGTTGTTTTTATTTTTATACACATATATTTCTATTTTTTTATAGCGTTTTTTTTGTTTTTGTATTTGTTGTTCTTTGCGGTATTAATGTCAATGTTAACCTTGCTCTGTTTCAATTTTACTTGTTAACTCGCTTACATTGTTTATTAAGTGCCTGGGCATTGAATTGCTTGTTTTTTTTTATAGCTATTAAGCTATATATTTGTATACCCTGTAGTTGGCTCAAGTTAACAGAGGCTGCTGTTAATGAATTTTTCAATTTTTATATAATTTAATTTGAATTTCTATTTATGTTAGTTAAAAAGTTGATTTTTTGGGCAACTTATATTTTTCTATTTATTTCAATTGAAAAATGTATATTAACAGCTGCAAGCTGCATATGTTAAGCTGCTGTTAGTACTATAACATTTTTGTACTCTGTTAAGATTGCTGATTTTCGTTTTTGTCGAATATTTTTGAGGCGTTGCATTGCTCATCTGTGTTGAAGGTTTGCGCAATTGTTAATGCATTTCCGTTAAGCACGTTGCACAAACAATGGGGCACAAAAATGGCAGCAACTACAACAGCAACAACAACAATAACAACAGCAGCCAGCAAACAAAACGTAAATGAGTTTGTCAACATATTTCTAATTCGACACGCTTCAAAGTGACCAATACACACACACACTAACACACACATATACATATGTAAGTGACGCTTTTGGAATGAATATATTACATATATGCGTTGACCTAAATTTTATGACTGTTGTTGTTGTTGTTGTTGTTGCTGTTTGCCATTTAGTTGCAAGCAAGCAACAAAAAAACAGCAAAATATAATAATAACCATTGCAATTGCTACACGTGTGTGTGTGTGTGTGTGTGTGTGTGTGTCTGAGTTGCACAAAGAAGCATGCTAAACAGCTACTATAAATACAATGCAACTGCAACTGCAAAAACAAAATGCAAACAATGCGCTGAATGAGACGACAAAACTGACTGAATAGAGGCATAGTGACAATGTCTAATATAAATGTCTGTGTGTGTGAGGGTGTGTGTGTGTGTGTGTGTTTGTGCTAATTGTTAACGCCAATAAGCGTCTATGAGCGTCTAGCTAATACCATATGCCATATAACGAGGGGAGCTCATTAAAGCCATATTACTATATATAACATGAAAATATATAATTTATTGCCTTTTTGCCTCCTTATGCTAAAACTAATTAAAAACTTAATGAAAAACTTTCAATTCCCTAGAGCAGGAGCGCTCAGCCCATATGTACTTTTGCACCTTTGCACTTTTGCACTCTTGCACTTTTGCAACTTTGCAGCTTTGCACTTTTTGTAGTTCTGCGTCTTGCATTGCAATAAATAGTTAAAAAATAAATGTTTAATTGCAGCAAAATGTTTAATTGCAGCAAGATGATTAATTTCAATGTTCGGTAACACATAGATTTGTATGAATTCAATTTTCCAATCTAAAACTAATAAAAACACAAATATAGAAATAATATAATCCAAGAAAATAGCAACAATAATAGGAAATAAATTGATAATTAAGATAAGGCATTTAATGAATTTAAAATATTTAATTTGCAAACAAATTTTGTAATTTTTAATTTAATGAAAAAAAAAATAAAGAATTTCCTAATCTATACATATAAAACCCTGCAACCTGACTGACTAATTGACTGATTGGCGACTCGGAAGCTGGTCAAACGGTACAAGCTAGATATCTAAAATTTATAGCTATAGCTTTCTATTATATTGAAGGTTGGCACACTGAAAAAAATGTATTGAAAATATATCGAAAAGTGGGTGGAAAATGCATTTGAAAATTACATATGAAAATCAGATTTTCAGCTGGCGCAGTGGGCTACAATATTTTAAAATATATAATTTATTTTTTTTTCCTATATTTTATTTTTTTGGGTAGTAGCAAGGCACGCCGGAATGATCTAGTATTTTATTAAAATTATTATTTTATTTTTTTTTTGCCTTAGAGATTGCGTTTTTGTGGTTTTTCTTAAATTCAAATATTTTTTTTACATAAAAATATGCTTAATTTTGCAAACTTTTGTTTAACAAATTTTTTAAAAAATTTATTTTTTCTCAATTAATTTGTTTGTAATTTTTAAATGTCCCGGAGGCGTTATAACATTGATATTATGGAACCTCCCTCGCTTTCGCAAAATACATATACACTAATATAATTGGATAATTGAACATTGCTCGTACAAGTGTCTATATTGGCTTATCCCCCAAGTCATAGAACTGAGCTGTCATTTCGTGCATGTCTCATTAACATTTACAACGGGGCACAGCTGTCGTTGTTTTAGTTATTTTTGGCATACATACACAAATACATACATATATATATATATGTATATATATACTAAATACAACAAATCATTTAACGCAATTGCGTTAAAACTTTGCCCATTTCAAACAAAAGTTTCGTTTTGGTTTTGTTTTCGCTTTGCCTTTTAGTTTCGGGCGATTTGTTTAGTTTTTTTTTTTTTTTTTGCATCTTTGTTAAACAGTTTGTTGCACTTTGTTGTTTACAGCGGCCTCGATCTCTTTTGTTGTTATTGACGATGCGCTGCTGCAATGTGTAAATACTTATCAAGTTTCTGACTCAATTTTCGTTTAGAATTTAACTGAAACGGAAAGCTAAACGCATTTATTGTTGAGATTGCATTGGAAATTTTCAAATAACTTTCAAGTGAGCAATAGCATTGAGCAATAAATGACTTTCGATAAAATAACATGTAATTGAAATTCCTTAAGTGTAAGTGTATATAATATAATTATATAATTTAATTTCGCACTAAATTAATCATTTATTATTTTGTAATAACTTAATAAAAACACCAAAAATAACTTCTTATTATTGTCTGAACTATTGAAAGCACAAGGATTTTATTTTAGTTAATTTTGACCATTTAAATTAGATTATTATAATTCATTTTTGATGTGTCAATTTATTTAAAAAAAATCACAAAGTTATACTAAATTTTTACTCTTATTTATTATGCTTAAAACAAAAATGTAGATTTTTAAAATAAATTTGAAAGATAATTTAAAAGTAACTTTAATGCAATAGCTTTTGATTTTATTTAAATAATCACAAATAAAAGATGTGTTATTTTATTTAAAAAATCACAAAAAATATATATTCTGATTTATGATGCTTAAAATAAAAATGTAGGATGAAACTTTTTGGCAATTTTTAAAATAAATATGACAGATAAAATAAAAAATTACTTTATAACAATTAATTTTGATGCAGGTTAAATATTTTGGCGATTTTTAAACAAAATTTGAAAAAATTAATTTACAACAATTTTTTTTTATATTACTATTAAAAAAATGAATAAATTATTTTCTTTCAAAAATAACAACAATTTTCATAAATTTGTGTTTTTTAAATAAAAAAAAGAGAATAAATGTTTTTGGCAATTTTTTTGTTTTAAATATAACAGATAAGTCACATTTTGTTTAAAGAAAAAAAAAAATAGATACATATAATAATTTTTTATTTATAGAAATTTAATGTGTATAGCTGTTATAGCTTTAAAAAAATTTGAAAATATTTATTATATTGCTATTTTTATTTTAAAAGCGATAACAGTTCAAAACCCTATTTAGAATATGTCGTATAAGTTTGTATATTTTATGTTGATATAAAAAAACATTAAAACAGATTATATTTAGAATGTATTGGGTTCCAAATAAATTCGCAATTATAGACAATTTGTAGCAAGACAAAAAAACATTCGGTTGCCCATAAATTTGTGCATTAATATCTTGTTAAAAAACACAAATTGAGAAATCAATTTGAGATTCTACAAAAGAGAGAGAAAGAGGAAGCAAACAGTTCGCATTTGGGAATATTTAAAGTTTGCGTGTGGTAAAAATATATTTTGTGCCATTTTAATTGCACTTGCCTAATTAATATTCAGGTTTTTTTATAACATTTTTTTTTTTTTGATATTTTTTTGTCTGTTTAAAAAATTGAAAACCGCATCTGGTTGACCTTCTCAACCGTTACAGGCGATGATATGATTACAGCATCAGTCTTTATGCCATATATGTGTCAATATATATATATATATGTATATATACTGGCAGAATAATGATCATGTTTAACATCATAATGAGCAACGCTTCGTTTCATTTTAAATATTGTAGTTGTTATTGTTGCTGTTGTTTTTAGTTGTTCACGCTTGCTTCTTTGCTTGTTGCCTCAATATTTATTGCCACACAGAGAGACGCGACAGTTTGCAGTGTTTTTTTTTTAACTGTAAATGTATGTATATATTATGTATATATATATATATATATGTATATTTTAAATGATGCAGGCGGCCCTTTATTTATATATTTTTTCTTGAACGATCTACCTACCAGTTTTGACCCACATTTTGAATGCTCTTGCCTACAACAACAACAGCAAAAAATCATAAAAATCAATGGAAAACAAGTTAAGCATCACAACAACAACAACAACAACAAAACGTAGCTACAACAATTTTATTTAGTAAAACTCCCACTTACAACATTATGCATATAAATGACTCTAGTATCTCGCTCTCGCTCTCTCTCACATGCTGTATTTTGTTACATATATGAAATTATGCGTAAAATTGTTTGTTGTTGCTGCAGTTTAAATTTCAGTTTTTTTTTATATTTTTTTTGTATTTTTTTTGTATTTTTTTTATAAATGAAATGAGCCAAAACCGCAACAAGCGCAACAAAAGTTGTCGCCGTCTTTTGTTGCTTGTTGTTGTTGCTGCTTGCTGTTGTTGTTGTTGCTGCTTGCTGTTGTTGTTGTTGTTGTTGCTTGCTGTATGTGTTGTTCATTTATGACGTAACTTTTGCTGTAGCTGCTGCGGCTGCTGTGATTACGGCCCGGTGTTAATACAGTTAAAGCGAAGCCTAACCTTGAAAACCGGTAGATTTTTTTTTTATTTTTTATTTTACTCAATTTCATACGTATGTGTGTGTGTGTGTGTTGCTTTGTGTTGTGTGTGTGTGTATGCTTGCCTCTTAATGTTTACAAAATATAAAAAAAAAAATATAAATAAAAATAAAACTTATTATATAGCTATATTTTACATATTGATTTAATATATATAATTTTTTAAATGCATTTTATTTTTTTTAGTTTCGTTTGTTTGGATTTGTTTTGTCCAACAAAAAATTTCACTTGCAGGCAAATGCCGCTGGCGTTGGCGCTGGCGCTGGCGTCGCTGTTGACGTTGCAAACAAAAGACTTAGGCAACGAACTTGATATTGATATTGAAATTTGCCTGACATTGCCAACGTGATAGCTTGATAGCAGTAACTGTGTGTGTGTGTGTGTGTGTGTGTGTAAACAATTGAGGTGTGGCACACACACACACACATACTACACACAAATTGAGCAATTCCCTGTACGTTATGAATTTGTGCACAAAATTAGCAGCAATTTGACAAATGTATTACATTTATTTATTTATTATTGCGCGCAAAAGAAAAAAAACATTTTATATACTCTCTATAAACTATAATCTATAATCTAGCTTATCAGATTTTTATAAATATTTATGCATATATATATATTTATTTAGTATAACATGTTGGCATATATTTGCAATTATTTTATATTTTTTTCTTCACAATATCTTAGCTGATGAGCTTGTTTGAGTGTCCTGCAGGAATCTGTGACTTTATCTAGCTTTTCTTTTAGCTATAGCCTTACCTTTTAAATCTATATTTTGCCTTAATTATAATATCAGATATTACTTGCTTAACTTTTGCTACACTTTGACTTTATTTAAGTTAAAAATGTCTTCGCTTGCTTGAAAGTATTTGAATTCATAGTTTTATTTTTTTTTTCATAATATATTCTCCTTTATTTCCTCAAGTCACAATATTGACATGACTTTTCGCTAAACACAAACGCTACATTATTCAATAAAGTAGTTACAAGTTTTAATAAAAGTTTTTGTCATTATCATAATCCTAATATATATATTTTTTTGGCTTTTACCTGGGCTTAAATTATATATACATATATATAAGATATTTCCACAGTTTGCTACTCATATTTATCATGCATGTTTTTTAGCTTATTTCAATCGATACGGATTTTGTGGGATGACACATTGAAATTGCCGTTTTATGCAAATGTTTCAACGAAAATGAAAAGAAACGATTTCAAACAAAAAAAAAATATATATATATAAAATTTCACAAAACCAAAATTCATAGGTCAAATATTGAGCAATTCAGGCCGCAGGGAGAGAGAGAGAGAGAGAGAGAGAGAGATGTGCGAAATTGCACAATTTTCATAAAACATAAAAAACAAACGAAAAATGAAATAAAGCGCAACGTTTTTTTTTTTGTGAAATAGCTGGAAAAATTTCTACATCAAATTATTGAATTATTGAATTTTTGACTAATTTTCAATGTTGCCAAAAAAGCGAAAAACCGAAACGACGAAAAAAAAAACACAATGCGGCCCTAATGAGGCAGCATCAACAGTTGGATTGCATCTGCAGTTGTTGTTGTTGTTGGTTGTTGTTGTTGTTGGTTGTCAAGTGCATAACCAGTTCAGACTTGAATGCACTGGCGACATATCAGGGGAGCGGGCGCAGATGGGGGCTACACTTTGAGGGGGTAGCTTATAGCGGTTCAGCTTCGTTTATATACACATATATATATATATATAATGTAGCTACAAATTGTCAATGCACACACACACACACACATATGCAGCGAGAGAGCGGTAGAGTTGGCGGGGCGCATTCATGCATTCATTTCATTCATTCATTCATTTAGTCAGTCACAAGTCAACCCTGACCTGAAAAATACATGACACTAGTGTGTGCATTACACATGTGTATATATATACCAATATATATATAAATATATCTATATATATGTAGGTGTAACATGCAACTGTTTAATGCATTTATTTTGTATCTTCTGAAACATTTTTATCGGTTTTAGGTTTGATATTATCATTAACTAGCTGTAACTAAATTGTTTAATAATTTCTGCTTAAAATGTTTAATTAAATAATGTTTTAGATAGCTCTATAAATTTAACAGCTAATATAGCTAATTCTGTTTTCTATTTTTGTAGACTAAAATTCAATTTAAATAGTTAAAATTAATTTCTATATATTTTTTTTAATAAAATCAATTAATCTATTTTATTATAAAGCGCACTTTCCTTGAGCTTCAACGCTAGTTATACTATATATTATTATAGTTACATTTTATTGTTGTTTTATTATTATTATAAACACACAATTAAATTGCACTTGACATTGACATTTGTTGAGCGGAAACTGTTTAACATACAAGTACAATAAATCAATGTAAAACGATCCCATAATTTGTTTAATCAATAACTAAATGCTATTTAAACAATGCATTATTTTTGAATTCTGAATTTAGTAATTTGCATTGCAACAGCAACAGCGTTAATTAATACAATTGTATAATAAAATAATAAATTCGCACACTTGAAATTTACAAATTAAACTGAATACTTTAAACAATCTCGTCTATATAAGTACATATATATATATATATTTATATATATAGAGAGAATACCTACAAAATGATTAAACAAATCAGTTTGAGTTTTTCTTATATTTTAACAGCGAATTGCATTTAATATTTGTAACAAATATCTTCAAAATAATATTAATTTAATAATATACAAAAATAGAAGAAATTTGTTAAAAAATTGAACAAATCAAATTCAATTTAATGCAATAGAAGGACGATAATTTTAAGTGGAATTTTAGTATATAAACTATATATTTTTATATATATATATAAAAGGCGCCTTATAATGACAAAAATGAAGAAAATAAAAATATTTTAAAATAAAATTTAATACTACAAAAATTTAAAGATATAAATTTGAAAGTTGGCAATTTGAAATTTAGATCTTTTTGCAAAATTTTATTGAATATATAAAAATTGAAAATATTTTATAATGTGTTAAAAAACATCAAAAAAATAAAAAAAAAATTTAAAAAAATTTAAAAAAATATAAAAAAATAAAAAAAAAAATATAAAAAAATAAAAAAAAAATATAAAAAAAAAATCTTAAAAAATAAAAAAAAAATCTAAAAAAATAAAAAAAAGCGCAAATAGTATGTAAAGTACATTAAAGTGTATTCAAACGGCGTTATAATATATTTTAAACGGTTTTTTTTTTTTTTTGGCGCTGCTCTCTCACATGTATTTTATGGGCATCCAAAGTCAGAGACAAAAAAAAAAAAAATGATTATAAATAATAAAGAATCAACAATCGAAAACAAATCGAAATTGAAATTCTGAAGCACGCGGAATGCGAAAAACTCGTTCGTCTTCGTGTTAAATGAAACAACAGTTAACTTTTAACAACAACAAAAGGAAACAAGTTCTATTGTTGTTGCTGTAGAGTGTTAAACGTGTTTCAATCGCAAATTAAAATTGTATAAATATATATATAAAGCAAAAACAAATGCAATAATTTTGTGGTTTATTGTTGCCTCTTCAAAACGAGTTTCCATATAAATAATAATAATAATAATACTAAACATATGTATATACATATAAATATATATATAAATAACTGAAATTCGAAATACGACAAAAACAGTTTACAAGTTATTGACACTGAAAAAATTGTCAAAAAAAAAAAACCAGAAATTCATAAAAAAAAATACAAAGAACTTGGCAAAGTTCTGCGAATTTGATTTGGTTTTTTTTTGCATTTAAATCGCCATTATTTAAAGTAAAAATGTAGATCGCATTTTTTATTGTTTATGTTTGCAAATTTTTTTTGGCCACAACGAACTCTGAAATTATTAAAAGCTAGAATTAAGAAATTTGGCATGTGCCTGCTTATGGGTCAAGTAAGAAGTAAAAACTGATGAAAAAGTTGACATATTTTAGCAATTAAATTAAACTGATTTTAATATATAAATATGTATATTATTAATGAATAAAAATTCACTTTAGGTGTGGCTGAAACAGGCAAAAAAATTTAGATCAGATTTAATATATTTTAAAGGTATTTTAGTGTTGAATTTAACTGCAAAGTACAAATAGTTAAATATATATTAAATCAATTGCGATGAGTTGTGGCAAGTTAAGGGAAGCTGCTGCATGCTACAACTGAAAGATTTTCTTGGGTAGACAGAGGCCATGACAGGGTTTTTTTTTTAGAGAGATCCCAGCAATCAATATATATACACACACACACAGGGCAGGGCAGGGCCAAAGACAAAGTCAGAGTCGGGAGTTGAAGTCGAGAATTGAGAAGAGTCAGCGTCTGAGTCGCCGAGTCTGCCGAGAGTCTTCAGAGGCGAAGCCTGGTCAGGTATTTGAGCTTCGTCGTCATCATCATCAACATTATTGCATACCAAAAAAAAAATAAAAAGAGAAAAACGAAGAAGCAGCAACGAGAGAGAGAGAGAGAGAAAAAAGACTCGCTTCCTTTATTATTATTCTTTATTTATTTTTTTTTGTTCTTTTCAAATACACACACACACACATTAAAAAAAAAAGTATTTTTATTCTTATGCGCGGGACGCAGTCGAGCGCAGCACTTGAGACCAGTTTCTTGGTTGTGCGTGTGTGTGTGTGTATTGTTGTTGTTGTTGATTCACTGCACAAATAAATCTCAGCTTTGAATTTTATCACAGTGTTTGTGCGCAGGATTCTTGCCCTTTTTGCTTTTGCTTCTCACTTCGTTTTTCTGATTGTCAAATCTTTGTTTTATTTTTTTCCTTCTTTTTATTTTAATTTTTTTTTGCTGTTTTGTTTGATTTCTAGAGAGAGGGAGAAAATAGAATATAGCGAAGAAAAGAGAGTTGGCCCTTAAACAGGTAGACAAATGCATTGTTTATCAGTCAGGCAGCAGCAGCAGGTAAAACTAATGCCAGACTCAGTTGCAGAAAAAAATACTACAAAACAAAGAAAATACAAAAATATAAAAGAAATAAAATAAATAAAAATAAAAGACTTAGGCAACAAACTTGCCGTTGTATACAATATTAAATTATCAAATTGTTCAGTTGGCAACTAAAATGTGCGGAAAATATAAAAATGTTGTGCTAAGAATGTTTAAATAAATTTATAAAATTTTTTAAAAATGTTTGGCAAATTATATAGTTAGTGCAAAGAATATGCTTAAAATTGCTTTAATTTTTATAAAAAAAATATTATATAGATTTGCTGGAAATTCTTCAGCTGGTAATGCTTAATATACCTTACTCGAAATATTTTTTATTTATTAATTTGAATTTCCAGCAAATAATAAAATAATAATGTCAGTTGCTTTAGGGTTTTTGGTTTGGAAAAGGCGCTAGAGTTTAAAGTGAAAAATGTTTTTGAATCGAAAAAAAATCTTATGAGCATTAAGGAAACATATAAAATAGCATTAAATTAATTTTAATTAAATACAATTATTTTTACATATTTTCTACATTTTTATTATATTTATTTATTAATTTTTTTGCTTTTAAGTTAATTTTTTTTTTCTGAGTTTAAGTACAATATTTAAAATTTATTTTCAAGCTCTTAACTTGCCTGAATTTTTAACTCAGGGATTTTCGATTTTTTTGAGGGATTTCGGCTATGCAATTTTCTAACAAAAAATGAATTTACATTAACATTAAAAAAATTATCGAAAAAGTAATATTTAAACATAAAACGTTTAATTTTAAATTTAATTCCCATAAAAAATAAAGATTACATTTTGATTATAGGATTTTAATAAGTGTAATATAAGTAATTTTAAATAAGTTCCGGTGAGATTTATGCCAGAAAGTGCACGAAAAAAAATACAATAAATATATGAAGATTTACAATAAATATAGAAGATATTACAATTTTAATTTTTTTCGAAAAATGCAAATGTTATTTCGTATTGAAGTAATTAGGAAATTTATGCCAGCAAGTGCACGGAAATAAAATACAAAAAATATATAAAAATTGAAGAATTTACAATTTTCCTTTTTTTTTTTTTAATGCAAATGTAATTACTAATTAGGATGATATTTTTGGCTATAGCCAGAAAAAGCACATTAGCTGCTCTACACAGTGTAGAGGGGAGGGGCAATAACTAGGGGGTTAAAAGCCGCAGAAGTACAGAAGACAGAACGAAGACTTTTGCAACCTTTCGCTAACTTCCGGCCGCGTGTTGTAACATCTGCGTGTTGAACTCTTCAAGTTTTTTATTTATTTTTTTTGGCAATTTTTCTTATATATTTTTATTTTCGAACATTGTCTTCTAACAGCTGCATGGCCTCTGGTTGTTGTTGTTATTGTTATCAAGTGCTAAGTGGTCAAATGTTGAGTTATCGCAGCGACTTTATCAATGAATTTCCTTTGAATTTATTGACTTTTACTTTGAACGCCCCGAAGAAAGAAATGAAATGAAAAGATCGCAAAAAACGATTGTCTTTTTATTTTTTTTTAAAGTCACAGGAAGTTAGTCAGTTACTTGTTTTAGTAGTTGTTGTTGTTGCTTCAAGCAGCTGTTGTTAGTTGTTGTTCTAGGAATTTCGAGCAGACCTTGTCTTAAGGTCGCTCTACCATATATAAAAAATAATATATAAATATTTATGACACGCAATTGTTTGAGAATTTTTTCATTATATTATAATGTATATGTAGACTATATCTTTTAGCTATATCTATATAGTGTGTATGTATATATATTTATAGAGAGCTGTTTGGTTGTGTGTATAAATTTAGTTGCATTATGCCTTTAGGTGGGGCATGGGAGCCTAAATCACAGACTTTGCAACAGCAATTATGTTCGTGTGGCAAGAACGGCATTATTAACATCATTATTATGTTGCACTTGAGACAAGGTTTTGTGGCAGAGTTCTTTTGCTTCGTTTCTACTTCGTCTTGGATTCTGTTTTAGCTCTCTTGTGGCACGTCTACATACACACACACACATACACCCATGTTGTGGCATGCCCTTGCCAAGAATCGTTGTGTGCTTTAGCTATAACTTCTTCTGCTTCTTCTTCTTCGTCTTCTACTGGTTCTACCACTTTTCGTGCGGGGTTTTGTTGCCTTGACTTTGCTTTTTGCTTTGGACAAATGGCAGCCCAGCAGCAGCAACAACGCCCAAAGTCAACTTGGCCTTATGTGTGTGTGTGTGTGTATGCTGCAAAACGGCATCCTCAAGCTCATCATCATTATCATCAGCAACATCATCATGATGATCTTTAGCTAGGTTGCAAGTTTTCTTGCTACTTTAGCTAGCTAAAGTTATCTTTTAAATTTTTGCTGCTTCCACTTCCACTTCTACTTCTACTTCTTTTCAACTGCTTTATCTTTTTCTTTCCTTTTTTTACTTGTATATATTTTTATTCCAGTTGCTCTCAACTTGTACTTTTCGCTTGGCTAAAACAGATTTGTGGCTTAGACGCTGCACATTGTTATATAATTTTTGCCCATTGCCAACTTTAACTAACTTGATATTATAGGCATGTGTGTGTGTGTGTGTGTGTGTGTGTGTGCGCGCTCAAGTGTGTGAAGTTCTTGGCCGGTAACCGCTAAAGCAGAGCCACACTAAGCCACTGAGTCAGGCCCCATGCAGAAAGCAAGGTCTGCGGAGGAACCCAAACCCAAGGAATATAAAAAAAAAAAAATGGAAAAAAACTAAAAAACTTTGTGGTAGCTACAGGGTGGCTTAGGTTCAAAAAACCAGGCCTCAAACCGCAAGAAAAAAAATTCTAATAATACAAATTTAGAATTTTAAATAAGCATAGAAATAATTGAAAATAAAAACCATATATAGTTAGCGTATTTCAAGCCTTTGAAAAAGAATTATAAATAATAATATATTTTATTTGAAAATTCATTTTTAATAGAAAAAATTTAGATAAATTTAAGTTATGGTACGCTTTTGTGTTCTTTATAAATAAATTATAATAAAAATTGCATGTCTTTGAAAAGGAACAATAAATAATAATATATTTCATTTCAAAATTAATTTTTATTAAAATAATTTAGATAGGTTTGAGTTAATGCACGCTCTTCTGTTTTTAAAAAATAAATTATAATAAAAAAACTTTTTAAAATTACAGCTAAAATAAATTATAATAAAAACTATAATTTTGTAACTGAAAAAAATCAAGAAACATTTCTTTTAATTTTGCAACTTAACAAAAAAGTGTAGAGAGCAGATTAAATTATAATATAATTAAATTATAAATCAAGAATATTTGTTTGTTAAGAGTATAAGCAATGTATAAATAAACACAAATATATTACGCACAAATTAAATAAACTGAATAAAGCTACAAAAAAAAACCTTAACAAATTTTACGCAATGCTGTAAAATATATTTAAAATTTTATTTAGCCTAAATATCAAGTCAATTTTGATTCAAAAGCTAGTCAATATTTGTTTAATAAATTTATTTTTCACAAACATTTTTTAGTTTTATATTTATCTTATGCTCAAGCTGTTGCTTGTTTAAAATGCGAACTTCAATTTAAAGTGAATGATCTTTTAGTTCAAGTTTTAAATTATGCTTGGGTTCTATTACAAATTATTCCAAAACATAGATACAAAGACTGTGTGTGTGTGTGTGTGTGTTAGCTTGAGCTAAGTTGGAACCCAAAGAACGACGAGTAATTTCCACTTCCACATCCACTTCCACTTCACTTGCCATTCCACTTCATTCCATTCTATCCATTCTATGCTATTTCTGTTTATTATACTTATTCCTACATGTAATTATGATATTTTTGCGCAAAGACAAAGGGCAGTTAAGCCGCAGCCGCAGCGTCGTCATCATGTGAAAACAAAAGACTTAGGCTGCAAACTTGACAGCGAACTTCGATTCAGTGAAGCATTTCACAAGAATCTTGAAAAATACAAAATTAAAACTGAAAACCAAAACGAAACAACCAAAAAAAAAAAAACAGAAAAAAAACATTCACTTTCGAGCCAAAAACAAAAAATGTTACTAAATTCTTATTAGCCAAAAGAAAGTTGTATGATTTGAATTTATTGATATGAATATTCTTTTTCTACATTTTTTCTTTTAAGAAGTCACGGTCAAGGGTGAAACGAGGGACCGCCTGTAGATCATGTTTTTTTTTTTTTTTTTGGGCCCAAATCGAATGACTTAATAAGCAGCCTCAGCGATTATATAAGACAGCAAATAGTTGGGAGAACGTAGCAACATGTTGTTGTTCGTTGCCCGTTGCCCGTTTCTCTTTTTTTTTGGGTTTTTATATTTTGCCAATTCAATGAAAGTGATTGATGTTGCCAAAGATTCGGCGTAGAATCTAAATCCCAAGGGTCGTGTCGTGTGGGCGTCAACGCTGACGCTGCTTAATTTGTGCTTGAAGCGCTCAAATGTTTGCTTGTAGATTTGTAGAGCTCCAGACTCCAAAGAACTCCAGACTGTAGACTGTAGATAGCCATCAGCATTTGTATTTTTTGTTTTGTTCTTCTGACAGATTTGTAGCTATTATATGGTCATAAGCATTTATTTGCCTGTCAGATTTTTATTTTGTTATAACTCGTAATGAGCTATAGAATAAGTTAAATATGTAACGAATGTCTCAGGAAATCTGTATGTCCTTTCAATTTGTGAATAAACTACAACTAAATTCTGAGAATTTAAAATAAATAAATAAATAAGAATTTCAAGTTGCGCAGTATTTAGAAAATTATAAAAAATATTTAAACAAATACTGATTTATATTTTAAAAGTTGGCGTCCTAAAGAATTTTATAAAGAACTGAAATAGTATTGGGAAAATCTATTTAAAGAAAAAGTTCAATAATTCTAATAGAAAATTGATTATTAAATGAACTGTGAATGTGTGTAAAAATTTATTTTTGTATTGAAAGATTTGTATATTTTTTAATTATTTTATATCATATTAATTTCAAATTTTATTATATTTTAAATAGGAATAACAAAGAGCTAATAAATTACAAAAATCTGAAAGAAAATTAAACAAACTCTAAAAATCTGTACTGTATTATATATATTAGATTTTTGTAATTTATTAGCTCATTGTTATTCCTATTTAAAATATAGTAAAATTGTTAAGCAATATGATATATACCTATAGCTCTTTCTAAGTTACAAATTGCTTTTTTTTATATTTTCATTCTTGTTTTATAAGTTTTTAGATTTGCATTGAAGATCTGCTTAGATGAGCACAGATAAGGAAAGTTTTTGAAAAACATAGTTTCCTATTGCTTGTTCTTAAGACAGCTCCATAAAAACACAACATAAAACTCCAAAAGAGCTTTGACAATGTTTTCGAGTTCTGTTTAGATTAACAAAAGAAAGTTGGGTCGCTTGCTTAAAGTTATTGAAATTTGTTTTTTTTTTTTGTTGATTTTTATGTGCATTCCTTGTTTATGTTTTATTGAAAAAAGTGTTGCATTTTGTGATTTGCATAAGGCCATCAAAATGACTTAGGCAACGAACTTGATAGCCAAAAGGCAAGTTTGTTGCCTAAGTCTTTTGTTTTGCGTCAACACTTTAAAGCTTAAACGCATAAATATTTGATTAACTTACCATTTTGAACTTGAATGGTCGTCGCCTGCGGCTTGATCTCGTTAGAATTGGAACTTGAGCTTGGGCTCAAATTCGATTCCTGCCCCAGCTCGAGGCTGTGACGCGTCTGTCCAAAATAATGACGTCGATGATGGAAACGTTTGCGTGTTTGTTGCGGGGATGGCGCCGTTATTAGGCTCAAAGGCTGCTGCTGCTCATCGCTATGCCCTTGGCCCTGCGGTTCGGGCTCGGGTGGCTGGACAGGCGGCGCTGGCGTTGGCTTCGGCGTTGGCGCTGGCGTCGGCTGCAACGTCGGCGTTGGCGATCTGGCTGTATCGCGAAGTGCATTAACATTGTCCGCAGCATTGCTGGTGGGACTAAGCGGCGGCACCAAACACCGTTCATCATCCTGCGCCTTGTGTTGCAATAGATTTTGTGATTCGAGCAGACGCTGTTGCTGCTGATGCAGACGATTTTTGATTAAAAAGATTTTCGGCATTTTGTTTGTTGTTGTTGTTGTTGTTATGTTATTATGCTTGTTAACCGATAATTACAATACGCGCACGCGCACACATTTATGACGAACGGGCACATACACACGCACACTATACACACACACACACACACACACCACCGACGAGCGTTAATATACACACACACAGGCACAGTAAACAAAACACTAATCCAAGTGTGTGTCTGTTTTCCACTGTGTGTGCTGTGCAATTTTGAACGCAGTTTATTAGCAATCCGTTTTTCAAGATGAACAACAAAAAAAAAAGAAGATATATAAATATATATTTTTAATATATTTTATAATATATATATATATTGTAAATCCAGCCAGTTTTGAGCTCGGCTCAGTTTAACTTTTTGTGTTTCTTCATCATTTCCAGATGGGTTTTATTTTGGAATAAAATGGTTATGTGTGTTGTGCACTTTGAAAAAAACAAAACAAAAAAAATATATATTTATAAAATTTTGAAAGAACAAATTGTGTTTTTTGTTCTTTTTAAACTGTTATTTAGTTTGTTGTAGTTTGCTTTTATAATTGTTGTTATTTTGATAGATAACTAAATTTGATGGTTTCTTCTCCCAATTTGATTTTGTAACGCGAATTTTCGATGCGTGTGTTTTAATAAACCGATTTTTGCCAAGTTTTTTTTTTTTTTTGTTGTTTTTTTACGATCTGTGGCAGTTTGCAGCGAAAACACGTGCATTCACAACGCCGGCTCGCCTCTTACTGTATTCAAGCGGTCCCAGCCGCTGAGCAGTTAGGCCAAAGTCAAGCAAACCGCCGCTGCGCAGGCAGCGCTGCTGCTGATACACAGCTACACAGCTACAACAAACTCAGTTAGATGAGGCGAATTTAACGACGCAAAACACCGTAAGCCGCACTTGAAAGATACAAACGAGGGGAAGCGAGAGAGAGAGAGAGAGAGCGAGTGCACAAAGAGAGCTGAGCGCTCAACAAAGTTCGCTTTCGTCAGTGAGTCAGTGAGCCGAACGTTAAAGAACGAAGAAGCCTCAGACATTGATTCGGCTAGGCTTTGGAATTGTGTTCGGCTCTGGTTCGTCTAGTCTCGGGTTGTGGCTGTGGCTTGGCTTGTAACTGTGCACAGTGTACGGTTTTAGCTGCTGCTGCTGCTGCTGCTGCTGCTCAGCAGCGGTGAGCACCTGAGCTGCTGCCAAGATTGAGAGAGAGTGAGAGTGTTTTTGGGCCTGCGTCTGTTGCTGCTGCGTTGCGCTGCGTTGGCTTTGCTTCATTTCGCTCACATAACGTTTCTCATGCAGTTCTTTCGCTGTTAGACTATTATTTTGTCTCTCTTTTTTTTTTCCTTTGCTCTGCGTCTGGATCTATGTAGGTATGTATGTGTGCGTTTCTTGTTGGTTCAGAGTCAAGGTAGAGGTAATGTTTTATCGCTGACGTCGCTGCTGCTGTTGTTGTTGTTGTTTCTTTTGCCTGTTGCGCGCTTTGGCCATTTGCCGGTTGGGATGTTTTACTCGTTTTTTTTTTTTTTGTATGTGTTTGGCTTGTACTTGTTGTACTTAGAGCTGCTTAAAGTTGTTGCCTAGCGCTGTTGCTATTATGGCTTTGGTCTTGACTCTGAAATCAAACATAATGCGTTTGTTGTTGTTGAATTTGTAATAAAATACAATTATCTATTATATATTACATTTTAGCATATTTTGTTGCTACTCTTAAGTACTATATATAGCAGATTTAATTAATTAAATATATCTTAAATGTCTTATAATCTCAGTTTGTTGCTTAAGTCGTTTGGTTTCGCTGCATTCTTGTGCGTTGCCAATCTTCAGTTTGTCGCCTGCAATTTGTGTGTTTTACTTTTTCAATGTCTAGAGTTGCGATAAGACCCTTTAGGAATTTCATTTTATCATTATCGACAGCAGCGTATTTATGTGTGTGTGTATGAGAGTACATATGTATGTAACTACGAAGTCGCGTAGATACGTAAAAAGTACAAGAACTTCAGTAAAAAAAAATACAACAACATGTATAAGTACCATATAAGCGAAATTAAACGGCGAAATAGTTGGCAACGCACGTCTGTCTTACTGTGAGTATGGTGTGCGTGTGTGTGTGTGTGAGTGTGTATGGGCAATAAAATGAAGAAGCAGCGACGTTGCGTCGACTTGTAATGAACGCTTAGAACGCGCTTAGAATGGCAAATAAGATTGCTGCGAGTCGCCCTCTCTCTCTCTCTCTCTCTCTCGTCGGCGTCGCACATTGTCTCTCTTGCACACGCTGTAGCCAACACGAGTGCGAGGGCAACGGCAACTAACGTTATTTCACACACTTGTTCTGTGTGTGTGTGTATGTGTGCGCGCGTCGGTCGTGTGATGTAAGCGCTTCGCGGCGGCAACGAAGCGAATTCGCCGCATCAGCAACAGCGCGCACACCTGTGGCAAACACGCACACATACAAAGCATGCAGAGCGGCGACGGCGACGTAACAAATTTACAGCTAGCTTTATAGCTGTATGCGCCGAACACGCGGCGAGACGTCAAGCGAAAAGAGCGTAAGAACAAGAGAGGAAGAGCGTGAGAGAAAGAGAGAGAGATAGCGAGAGACTGCTGAAGATACCTGTTGGCAGTGGCTTTGACTGTGACTCTGACTTTGGCGTTGAGGCAGCAGCAGCAGTGGCGCAGCAGCAACAGCGCCAGTGCAGCATTGATGCCTTTTTGCTGCGCGCGCGCTGTTCAACTTATTGTTGTTGTTGTTTTTGCTGTTGCTGTTCCTGCGCCAACTTCACTCTCACTCAAATGCCGCTGCTAACCAAATGCAAGTGCTGTTGGCCCTTCGCAAGGCGGCAGCAGCAACAGCAACAACAAGAATTTTCAAGTCTGAGATTCTTATTATTTTTTTCTCTCTCTTTTTTGGACCTTACCAATTTGTATATTTGAAAGGAATTTTATAAGGACTGCGCGTTATAAAATTATGTAATTTGCGTACCTGCTCGGGCGCCAGATTCGAAGTTTTGATTTTATTAAAGTTTATTTAGTATTATAGTATAAGACGTACTTAAAAGTATATTTTAATTAAACCATGATTTTTTTTATTGTTCTCCGTGTTATGGCGTCATTCTTAAAATGTCCCTGCTCAGGCGGCAGATTTTTATATCTTTATATTTTTATTACTAAATGTGTAAAACATAGAAGGAGACGTCTCCGAGCCTATTTAATAAATACATAAATTCCTGATTACGAGGACGAACAGGAGGAAGATCAGGGGGACGATCAAGAGGACGATCAGAAGGACCATCAGGAGTACGATCAGGGAGACGATCAGAAGGACGATCAGGCGGTTGGTCAGGAGGACGATCAATAGGACGATCAGAGAGACGATCAGAAGGACGATCAGGAGGACGATCAGGCGAACGATCGATTCACCAAACTTGCCAATTTCTAGTTTGATTATTCTATAAATAATCAGATTAAATTTGATCTAAGTCGGACGGCCATAGGAACGATCGATTGAATATTGGAATTTTTTAGAAGACCAATGCAAGGGTATAAAGCTTAGACATACCAAAGATATACCTAATTTTTTGTGTTTATATTATTTTGAGTTTTGTTTTGGTAAGTGGATTTTTTTATCACGAGTTTTTTAAAGTGCAGGGGCGTCATTATATTATTATTTAATTTTTATGAGAATTTTAATTAGATTCTTAAAGGAAATCTTAGTAGATTAGTTTACCTTGTAAGTACAAGTTTCCTAAATTATTTATTTATTTTATTTATTTATTATTTATTTATTATTTATTTATTTATTTTTTTTTTATTATATTTTTAAAACACATTTTTACTATTTTTAATGTTGCTAAGCTCAAAGGAAAACAATACTTTTGTGTTATTTTTCTTTTGTATATAGTTAGTATGTATGTGTATGAAATCCAAGTTAATAATCCAGACCTAGGCCAGGGTCACTTGCAACTTGCTTATAACAGGTATGCGTGTGTGCTTATCTGAGTGTGTGTGTGTGTGTGTGTATGTGTGTGTGTTGCTTGAAATTGCGCATGAGTGCGCACACACTATTAATGTGCTTTGGGGCCTTAACTTTGGCTGCTGCTGCTCCTCATTATCATCATCATTATGATGATCATCATGATCATGATCAACTGGCTGTGTCTGTCTGTGCGGTAATTGCAGTCTTTTAAGAATGTGTTCTTTTGGACCTTCCTGCGCTGTTAGCTGCCGCTGCCGCTGCTGCTGCCGCTGTCGCTGTCGCTGCTTGCGCTCTTGCTTAAGTGCGCTCTCAGTTGTGCACTCTCTCGCGCGCGCGCGCGCTCTCTCTCTCTCTCTCTCTCTTTGTAATGTTCTTTGAAGCGCTCAGTGCTGCTGCTGCTGCTGTTGCTACTCCTCCTGCTTCTTCTCCTCCTACTTCCATTTGTACCTTGCGCTGTTTCCTTTTGCTTGTTCTTTTCGTCGTGTATGTGTATTTTCTTCTTCTTTTTTATTTTTTTTTTTACCTTTTTATCTTTATTTGCTCAATTGTCGTCATCGACGGCGACGTGCTCGCTGTTGCCTGTTGTCGTTGTTGTTGTTGTTGTTGTTTTTTCGCTAAAATAATGCTAAAGTAAAGTGAAGTAAGAAGAGATATAAGAAGAAGCAGCAGCAGCAGCAAAAAAAAAAAGTAAATGAAGAGCGTCTGAATACCTGTTTTACCTGTTTGTATACCTACTAACGTACTAACACTGTTATAGCGGATTCACGGCGCACACACGGCGCACACGCCTGACAACGACAACGACAACAACAACAGCAACAACAACAACAACAACAACAACAACAACAACAACAACAACAACAGCAACGGCAATGCGATTGAAGACGAGACCAAGCCGAAGTCCAGCTCCCAGCACTCCTAAGTCCCAACGAACCACAGCCCAACTAAGCCCCGCCCCGGACGCCCGCCTCCCCCCCCCCCTAACCAGCACTACAGCCTTCTTGGCTTCGTCTCTCTTTGTTTTGCAGATTCTTGGACTTTGGTTACATCTTTGGCTTTTGCTTTTGAATCCCGTTTCGTCCCTGGTCCAGTATAGAATCTTAAGTTCGTCTCAGTTCCTTAAGTTCCTTAGTTCCAGATGCTGTTGTTGCCGTTGTTTTTTTTGTTGTTGTTTTCCTTTGTGCCGTTTTATGAGCGCTTCACTTTTTTTTAATCTCTCTCTCTCTCTTTCTCTTTTTCTTGGATGCTGGAATTTCGTGCCACCCCCTTACCACCACCCATTATCCTTCTCTCTCTCTCTTCTTCTATCACATTTTATTATGCCTATTTTTTTTGTTACAGTATGCATTGTGTCGTAATGAACTGCCAATATATAAATACACTCCTTGCCACTTGATTAGGACACCCCAATTATTATTTTTCTATTTTATTTCGCCCAACGCTTCCAATTCAAGCTTGACAGAGACTTAATTTTTCTCTTAAATTAAAGCTCATTTAATTGTTGTAATTTAACCTAAAGCGAGATTTAATCTTTAGCCTATAAACATTAAAAAAAAATTATTAATTTAAAACTGGCAAAATTCGGGTTTGTTTGGTTGGTTAAAGCTACATTTTCAAGGAAATCCGAAAATAAAAAAAAAAAATTCCAAATACTGCATAATAATTGTGCCAAATTCGAATAATTGTTAACATATAACATAACATAACCTATAAATTTCGGCACAGCTTATAAAAAGTCCTTTACGTGTTGCAGGATGAGTACCGCAGTTATCCTAAATGTTACACCATTTTTTCAGCTCTTTTGGCGTGCATTGTTACGTTCCAAGTCAAAAAATAAATAAATAAATAAATAAAAAACAAATTAATCATTTTCTACAATGTCACTATAATTGTAGCCTACTGCGTCCTTGGGCATGCTCCAGCTCAGATTTTCATACAATTTTCAAATGCATTTTGCAACCATTTTCTTCATATATTTTTGACCAAATTTTTTCAGAGTGCCAACCTACTATATAATAGGAAGCTACAGTAAAAATGTCAGCTTTAGCAGTCATATAGTCATATATAGATTATTAGGTAAGATTAATCTAGATTTTATATTCTATTAGGCATTGATGTACGGAAATCCTTAAAAGCTCAATAATCCGTCGATTTTTCTCATTTTCCATTTATTTCAGTTTACGAAAATAATAAATAAATACAAAATTTATTTTGAAATTAGTTTTTATATTTATTAAAAAATATTTAAATTTTAATTTTTTCCATGCCATTTTTATCAGCATATCTAATTTAGTTTTAAAGCTTGTTTTTTAATTGTTCTATTAAAAATTGTTAGTTTTTCACTTTAAGAATTTTCCGGAAATTTATTTGACATTTTATTTAGTTAAATTTTTGTTTGTGACACTATGGTTGATAATACGTTTGTGTATCAAATTGAAATCGGGCATTATATACTTAATATGGAACATCAAGAAATCTTTCTCACGTCTTGCACATTACAACATTTTCAACGTCGCACTGTCAACACCCCATATTCCTCAGCTCATCGCAACATCAACTTGAAGTTGTATAAAACGATATAATAATATTATATACATATATATATATGTGTATATACATATATAATATAATAACTGACGAATAAAAAAAAAATTTAATTAAAATTGTATGCAAGGTCGAAATTAGTTGGCAACGTGGCCATCAAGTCGAAAAACTTAATTCATAATTCATTTAAAGAGCGCACTTCCCCGTCGCATTGCTCCCCTGTCTGCCCAACTGCCCCCCCCCCCCACTTGTCAGCGCCCCCCTCTCATTATACGCGTAATGTCGTTGTACCTTCAAGAGTTGCGAGACGTTGTGCACGTTTTTTTTTATATATATTTTTATTATTATTATTTTTTTTTTTGGTTTTGTTTTTAGACCGTTCGACCTGTTCGTCATATTAATCAGGCGACGGCAACTCCGAATGGAACATATTATGTATATATATACATATATGTATGTATGGTACTATATATATGTACATAGGTACACAGAGCTATTTCATATAAAAATCCATGAGCCAGCTCTGGTCTCAAATACAGCGAGTATTCTGTATTATATAATCTTATCTGGTGTGTAGTAAAAATATATATTAAAAATCTACACAAATTAAATTTAATAAAAAAAATTATAAATAAATATACAGATTGAAATATATAAGTCAAATATTACATATACAATATGCATTGAATTATAAAAATAATTATAATAAATTTTATATAAAATAATACTAATTAAACAAATATTTATACTAATAAAAATATAAATTAAATAACAAAATATAAATTAAACAACAAAATATAAATGAAAACACATAACTAAAATAATATTAATTAAAATGAAACATGCATAAAAAGCATTAATGAAATATTGACAAATAAATTAACAATATAATTTGTATTTCTCATAATATTTATAAAATCTCATTATAGTTTTTTATATGTTATAAAAATTTATATAATATATAATATAATCACAATTAAATTATATGTAATATAGCTTAAAAGCAATATAAAAATAATAATTTTACAAATTTTAACATCATATAAATTAAATATTAAGACAATTGAAATTATGAATTCGAATAAAACATAATTTTTTTTTTCATAATAACAAAATAATATCAATAAAAAAGAAAACTTTAAATACAATCAAACATAATTTAAATAAAATTATAAATCAAACAAAACTATAATATATTACAACATATAATATATGTATTAATTTATTATCAATTAAATAAAAAATAAATATATTTTATTGATATTTTATTTATATTTTTTTAATATATTTTTTTTATAATCTGCAAAAATTTGTTTACAAACAAATGACTTAGGCAACAAACTTGCTATGCCTTTATTTGTATTTGCAGCATTTTAGTTTTGTTTTGGGCGTGCTTCTGGCTGTTTTTTTTTTGCGTGGGCGTTTTGCGCAGATCAGGTAGCAGCTAGCTTAAGTGGGCGTGGCACACGTTGCTAAGCCTACCCGGGGCCCGACAGTTATACAATAATGCGCCGAGACACAGATAATCACAGATCAAGGGATAAACGGATAAACGGCCAAAAGAGATAACAATGCTGAATGAAAAGGCAACAAGTGCAAGTGACAAAAATAAAAGATATTATTGTTGTTGTTACAACGTTGCTGCAACATTTCTGGCAAAACATTTTGTGAGCTGCCCCGTGGGCAACGCCTTTTTGCCAATTGAAAACCAAAGGCGAGCCAAGTTGGTAACAAGTGCTCGCAAATTGTTGCCTGGTTGGAAACCACAGTCACAGACAACGGGTCGCAACAGCAATAATAATAACAACAACAACAACAGCAACAACAACAGCAACAACAACAGCAACAACAACAACAATAACAATGGATTTACCATTAAACTTTAAATTCAAATTCAAGTTCATGATGAATGTATCACGTGCAGTTGCCGACGATGTCGCTGTTTTGGCGGTTTTTTATTTATACTTTGTATATACCTGTATGAGTGTTGTGTGTGTGTGTGTGTGTATGTGTGTGTACTTGAATCCGAGCATAACAACAACAACTACAACAATAACAACAGCAAGCTTGCTGTCTGCTTTAATACCTTGTGGTAATATTGCGTTTAGCTAAGAAAACTGCACGAAAACAAAGCTATATACATATATATTTAACTTTATTACAATTATATTATATATAACTATATAAATATGAAGCAAATTTAGTTTCTATTTATTTAACTTATGCGCTGTCGTTATATTAGCAGTTTTCAAATCAAATTTATTTTGGTTTGTGAAACTGAAAAAAATAGATTTTTAGAAATCATAGATTACCATATTCTAAGCTAAAGCTTTTGATATTCTGCCCCATAAAACTAAATTCTAAGTCAAAGCAGTTATATAGTATATAACTTCAGACCGCTCTGAAAAATTTATAAAGTATTTTGAATAAATAAATAAATAAAACTCCTAGAAAATAATTGATTTTTTATATATTAATTTCTTTAAATAAAATTAAATTAACTTTATAACTATTTATTTAACTCACAAAGAAATTGAGCAAACAAAATAGTTTAGCTAAAAAAAAATTATAAAATAGAGTTTAATTGGCATAATAACAAAATTTAAAGGACTTTCCAAAATTTTGTCTAGTCATATTCTACAGGGTATTGCCAAGTCTTATAGCAATTGTACATGAAACATTTCTACTTGCTTTTTGGTTTTAATAGCTTGAGTGTCTTTTTTTTATTTATATTTTTTATTTTTTGGCTATATTTGGCGTCTATTGTAGTTTTTGTAGTTAGCATTACCTTAGGGCATGTTTTCTATTTCTTTGTAACTTTTACATCATACTCTGGTACTCCAAACAATTCCACACTCTTTCTCGAGAGTTTTTAATACCCTTTAAGCACATGAGAATAGGCAGAACAAAGCTATACAAATGTTGCGAATTTATCGAGTGTATAAATGTTAAAAAAATCTATTTTCAAATATATTTAAAAAACAGCTATTTATTGTACTCGTATTTAAGTATAACGTTTTTTTAGTTTTAATATTTAGATATTCTTACTACAATAATGACGAATCCAATTCATAGGTATATTTATGAAAGTAAAACAAAAATATGTATATTTAATTTGTGTTTACAGAACTATCTATATATACAATTTTTAAGAAATATATAGATATATTTTTTTTATTTTATTTTATTTTAATATTTTTTCCATATATATATTTATTTAAGTACAACAAAAATATGAAAATTTTTTCTAGAAATATTTAGGGTATTTTTTTAGATGTGGACTCTCTCTTTCAAAGCAATTCTACACTTATGTAATTTTTGTGTTGATTCTGACAATTGAATTTCGCGTTTGGCAACAATTATGCAATGAAGAATTTGTTGTTAGGGCGCCGACTTTTTGAGAACAGCTATTCGAGGGTTAATCAACATGTATGTATCTTCAAGTATCTTAAAGTATCTACGTATCTCTCTTGCTGTATTTATGTGTGTGTTAGATGAAAGGGGCCTTTTATGTTCAAGGTAATTTGAAATTAAATAACATTAACTCTGACTTTGAGTTTACATGAACACTTTTTTATAATTGAACTCTCCGGTCACTTTTAATTGTGTCATGCGCTTGCCGCTAATTCGCTAAATGGAGAATTTCCTGTCTTTAGTTAGAGCACACGGTGCTTCCTGCCCACCACATAACATATTATATTAAACTATATTTCTAAGTTATATATATATTCATAGCTAAACAGCTTAGGCAAATCGCTGAAAGTCTATTATTGTGACACTCCCTTTAAAGAGGGCCAACATTTATAAGTATGTTGACCATATAATGCCTAATGGCTCTAATGCCTCATAATGATGCTGTTGTAATAAGAGAGACGTCAACACGCTGCACCGCAGGGCGTCTGATTGATAAAAAAAAAATATGTATATATATAAATAAATAGAAGAAAAAGATACAAAATTCAAGCTGTCTCTGTGCCCTACCATTCATGATACCCAAAGAACTTTGCCTGGTTTTTCTATTTTTTTTTTTTTAATTTTTTTTCTTCTCATTTAATGATAGATGCGATCGCTTACCAACTTCGACTGCATTCACAACTTTTAAAATGCAGTGGAACCTGATGTTAATGCTTATTTAGTGGACAAGTTTTTGGTAGGAATTCTATTGAAAGAAATACCCAGGTTTCTATGAATGAGCCTAGCTTAGGAATACTTGTTCCAAATGTAGTGACTGTGACTGAATTAAAAGCAAAACAGTGACACATTAAGTCACAGTTTTAGTTTTGAAAATTTAATTTTCTTATGATATTTCGTAAGCAGGCTCGCATTTTCGTCATTATTTTTTTTAAGGCAGTGTAACTGTGATTTATCAAAAGTAGTTACTTTTTTAAAGTAACAGTTGAATTATGTACATAGATTTAATTTTTATATATTTTAATTGTGGAGAGTTTTACTTGTACAATCCGAAACATTTGGTGCTTAAAAATATCACAAAATTATGAAAAAAATATGATTTTCTAAGAATTAATCAAAGTTGCCATTAAAAATTAGTTTCTAGGGATAAAGAAAAATTTTATGGTATACGATTAATCGAGTTTTTAACTGTTTTTTATAATTTTTTCATTATCATTTTCAATTTCAATTCAAATCGTTTAAAATTGAAAATTTTAAATGCACTATATTCCGAAAAACAATCAAGTATACAGTTTAATATGCTATAAGCCTGTCATATATTTAAAAACAAATTAAAGAGTATTTGAAATTAGAAACAAACTTCATTAATAAAACTAATTTTACAATGTTTATTTAATGATCATATTACATTAATATTAGGCCTAATTAAGGCTGAATATAAATAATAATAAAAAAAAACCACTTAACAAAATTAAACTTTCATTCGTTGCAATTCTCAACTAGTTAAAGCACTTCTATCTAATATATTCCTAAGAGTCTTTGCTTATCAGAGAACTTCTTGTTGTTGTTGTTGAGTGCAATCGAATTACCGTTACATCGGCAGCCGTCGATACATAAACTACTTATAGAATTTATATATATATATATATATATATATACTTATATCGCATCTAAATGATATGCAGTCTATAGAATGCCGCCTTTATCAAGCGACAGGCAGCGCCATAAATTTATGCTAAAATTTAAATTTTCTTTAAACTAAAAAGCATGTTGTCATGTGTGTGTGTGTGTTGGTGTGTGTGTGTGTTGCCTCAAAACCCCAAAAGGTCATTTCAAATGGGACAGTGCGGTGACAAAATGCCACATAAATATTACACGAACCCAAGCTGATAGGCAAATGTCAATGTTATTAAAACGAATGAAAAGAAAATGGTAACAAAAAGCATAGAAAATGCTTTTCAAAATGCCAAGAATGAACTTCCGAATATATTTAGAAAGCACAAAAAAAAAAAATATATATAGATAAAACAGAAGGACGGAGAAGACAAATATTAAATGGATTTAATTTTTTTTTCGATTCAGTTTTAAGTTGACAAAAAATTATAAGAAATAAATGTTTAGTTAGTGTACTCGTAATTAATTTAATTTAAATTTTTTTCCTTCTCATTTTATAACACTAGTTTACAGCAAAAAAGGAGCTGGGCTCTCATATACTTTTTTTGATGTATTTCTGGTCGCTGATTTCAAAAATGCAAACCATTTATTTTTTCAAAGAATGGTTTTCGAGAGAACCGCGAGTATCTAATTTTTGGCAGTCTTTCGACTTATTTGTTCATATCTACATGAGATCCTATTTGATCTTAAATAATGTTACACAATTCAGTAGATAATTGTATCCCATTTCTAACGGTATGTCGTTTATGCGGATCGAATAAGAATTAAAGCCATTATAAGCCCTCGAAGTTGAAAAATGTGAACATTTTTTGCATATTTAAAAAATTGCTGAATTTTATTTGCTATTTTAAAAATTTAAAAAATTCGTTTAAATACTTGTTAAGATTTATTGTGTTAGATAATTCTTTTACGAATATTTTAAGTATACGTTTGTCCAAATCGGTCAGTAAATGTGATAGTTATTCAGCAATTAGTAAAAACACCCAAGAAAAAATTTACCCTGTTCATCACTTTTCTAGTCATATTTGGATCGACAAGATAGTACTATAACTGTGATAAATTATATTTTAATTACTTAATATATTAATAATGCATTTTATATAAATTTGTAATCGTAATTTAAAATTTTTCAGATTTAAAATATATTTACACATTGTTATTTTAACTGTCATAATTACTATTTTGTATGCTCTTTTTTTTTTTTAAATATATTTATTATTTATTATCTTTTTTTTGTTTATATTCCTAAAAATAATATTGCCTTAAGATAGCTGTGCTGAATTGCTACAATGACATAAATTTTCCCAATTTTTTCAGTACTTTAAATTAAATTCATTAAACATTTACTTTTAAATTGTAATGTTTACTTGATTTCAATGATATTTTCAAAGTTTTGACTGAATAGCAATCCATAAATTTTTTGTCTTTTGTCCCAAGAAAGACACTTACAATTAAAAACATCTGCAAATTCCAGAATTCACTTGTAAACATTTCTAGTATTTTAAATAACTCCTGAATGTTTGGTTCTTCAGGTCAAACAAATTTGTGGCTCTCATTGCAGTTAAGAGCTAATTTGATCTCATATTACACTAAAAGTACAATTTCACGCTGCTGTTCAACTAATTGTATATAATCTGAATAGTTGTCGCTATTTCATATCTGCAAAATCTGCAAAAACGGCCAACTAATCGCCTGGCCAGCCTGTATTCAGTTTTTTTTTCTCTCTCTCTCTTTTTCTTATATATACTCTTTCAGAGGATATTGTAATATTGTTATGCAATGTGTAACATTTTACAGGCGTTTACTGAGTTATAAAATACTTGTATATATTCTTGATTAAGTTGTTTTTTTTTTTTTTGTAATTATGTAAACTTATGTGTCAATTTTAGAGCTAGCTGGAAAACACATGATAAAGTTGCTTCCTTTTCCTGCAAGTGGCATGTAAGTTGAAACTCGCCGGTTGGGATTATTATATTATATAGCTGTAATCGCAATCAGTTAAAAAAATAAGTCTAAGTTAGAAAATTTTATTTGTTTTTTAAAAAATCTTTACTGAAGTTCAAAGTTAGACAAGTACATTTTAATATAATAAAGCTAAATCGAAATTTAAGTTAACTAATGATAAATTTGTCTATAAGGGTATAGATATTCGGCAATTTAAAAATGTGAGCAATTCTTTGTTGTATTTTATATAATTTTTTTTTGTGTTGGCCAAGTTAATTTCTATTATTGTTGTCGCTCTGTTGCCATTATCCGAGTTCTTGGCCGAGGTTTAAGATTTGTCGCTGTTGTTGTTGCCACATTGGGGCGCGTCATGGCAAATAGCAAAACAAACGGCAAAAGTGGCAAGTGGCAAGTGGCAAGTGGCAGGCAACAAGTGGCAAGTAGCAACTAGCAAATGTAATGGACACGCTGGGTTCCCAGACTGACTGTATTCGCAAATCTTTGCTTTGATTGAGTTGTTCTTATGCCCTGAACAACGTGCCTCAGCAGATCGCACTTAGCTGTACTTTATATATAACGCTTGACCATGGGAATTGTTGCGTTCACATTGCGGACTTTGATCATCATCATCATCATCATTATTATCATTATCATTGTCATTATGATCATGAAGCAGCTGGGCAGTGGCTAATCCCAGTCAATGTGACAAGATGCTGCCACCGCTGACCCTACCCTGTTGCCTCTGCTGCAGTTAGTTAGTTATTAGAGATGACAAAATATCGATAGCGTCATTTGTCGATAGTTTTGTTAGTGTGGGTTTCGATACAATCGATAACAATGAATAGAAAGGAAAGGTTAGGAAATTTAAGTTTTGTTTATTTGAAAGTATATTTTTTATTCAATCCAAAAATATATTCAAGATATTTGTTTAGAAACAACATAGTTCCATAAAAAATTGTTAATAAATTAATTAAATTTATTATATTTGCTTGAAAGCAAAATATAATGGTATAAAAAAGTTATATGAAAATATCACTATACTTATAATAATATATATCTTTATAAATAAGACATTTTTATATAATTAAACAAAAGTCAAATTAGTTGCAAATGCTAACACCATTGATTTATCGATCAAGTACATACTATCTGTAGTGCAATCAATATTTTGCGACCTTTTCAAAAATTCGATAATAATCGATAGTAACAGCACTCTAATGTTTCGATAGAAATGGTTGATGCATTTCACCTTATCGATATATTGAGTATTTTTTAAATTTTTATTTATATATATATGTTTTAAATAAAATATTTAAATTGATTATTATATTTTATATAAAAAATTATATATTTAAATGGACTACCATATATTTTTATTTCTAATTATTTTTTATTTTTTTTAATGTGATGGAAAAGTTCAATTAAAAAAAAAAATTATTATTTTGAAATACAAAATTAAATAAGTTCTAAAGGTTGATAATTTATATACAACATAAAACTGTGAAAATTGTTGTTGTATATAAATTATTAATCTTTTATATTCAGAGCTTATAAATAATATATATATGTTATTAGAAAAATGAAATAATTAATTAAAAAATACATATTTTTTCATTATTTGTGATTTCTGTTATATATTCAAATAACAACATTTTTTTAGAATTTTCAATTTTAGTATTTTTGTTAAACTATTTAAATATTGTAAGAAAAATATAATTAAAGTTCCTCGCTGTTTTTTGCGAACAATCTAATTTTATTAATTAATTTATTTTTTTAAGAAACAATTGTAAAACCATCGATACTATCGATAATGCTATCGATATTTGGCCAGTTCTAACTGTGACGTAATCTCAAAAGAATAACAACAATAACAATCAAGTACAGCACATGCAAAAGCTTCTTTGTTGTTGCTTTTTTTTTGTCTTGCCAGACAAATGACTTCCGCTGTGGCTTGTTCAGCTCCCATCGTAAAAAAACACAAAAAAATATAAAAATAAAATACAGAAATACTGTAGATTCGGGTGTACAACAAAAGGGAACGGGGTGTAGTAGTTCTTCTATCCAAAAGTAGTTGCTGGGTAATATAAAACTTAAATTCGTGTCTCTTTTGTATTAGTTCTTAACACAGTTTTATGTCGATTTTGTTGGACTTAAAAAGTTGTTTTTTTTTCTTAAGTTCCATTCGAAATTTTGACACTTTCCATTATCATTTAAATATGTTCGTTCGCCTATGATTGAAATTGATATGCGGATCTTAAAAAAATATCTATAAGTATTGTATTATCGTTGTAAGTACTAAGAGCTTGTTTATTTTATTTTTTTTCTATTGGGTTCGTATATTTATTTTTTATTACATTTCCTCATCTCGTTAACACTTTTTTTTCTTCTATTCTATACCTGCTTTATTTAGTTGTGTTTTTTTTTATTTTTTATTTTTGATTGTTGTCATTCTAGCGGTTTTAATGTCACTTTGATTAGGTCGCGCCCCTTCGAGAGTGTCAGTTGCATTTTTCTTATTTTTTTTTATTTTTTATTGATTTCCATGATGAAGAATTTTTACTTCGATTCTACGTGTGTGTGTGAAACCAAGCAGCTTCAGTTCTCATCATTAAACTGACTCGTTTTAAGCGCTAAGTCCAATAAGCTACTAAACTATGGGACATCGTAAAAAAATATTGAGTCTAAGACTTATTTCAAATTAAAGCTATAAAAATCAAAAATAGACGCTAAACATAAGTTTCACTTCCTTCCCCAAAACGATGAGAATTGCCTAGAAAGGCGTATAACAATGGCAAGTCAATATAAAATGCAATTGAATAGATCAAGAGGGTAATACTAGAGCTAAGTATGAGCCATTAAATTAAGCTTTTTTTGATTTAAGTCTTAAATTTAATTGTGTTCAATCAAAACAATTTATAAAGCTTTAAGCTTGAAGCAATCAAATGTGTTCACATTACATATTTTTGCTTTTCAACTGTGAAAGTCAAGTGTGAGATTTAAAAATGCGTGTTCCATAGAAAAAATTATTAAATATATGTTCTTGTTCAATCTGGCCAAATTAACCTCTCAGTATTAAAACTATCTTTGTGAAACTTGACATAGAATATTCCTTTTGCTGCAAATGTTACATAAAATTCGATTATTACATCATATTGATGCCATAGTTGCAATCGATCAAGGGTTCAGTTGACGTATGATTAATTGAATTTTTATTTTATATTTCATTTTTTTTTTTTTTTGGTTGGTAATGTATCTTTACGCACAATACAAGCTTTTCAAATTTGATCATAATCGGATTGTTATAATATAAAATAGATATAAAATAATAATTATAATAATATAAAATAAATATAGAATACAAATTAAATTAAAATCAGTCAAAGTTTGGGTTTATAGGGTTTTTTTTCGGTTTATCAAATTAAATAGTTGACACAATTTAAAGAATTTAGTTCACAAATAAATTATTATAGCTTAAAAAGCAAAATTCGATTGAACAAGTGCTTTTCTTTCTTGTTTAGTATTTTGTTGAACATATCTAATAAAAAAGTAATTTCGATATTTTAAAACTATATAAAATTGAAATTTATTGTATTACAATAAACATATGTTTTGATAAACATCTAAGAACAATAATGTTTTTTAACAATCAGTTGAAATAGTTTAGACTATAAGCTTCAAATCGTTTTGATTACCCTGCTGACCCAATTCTAATCGAGCAACGTTGCATTTTTGAACGTTTATCGTTTATCGATGCACATAAAAATGCCAAAAAAATAGGAGAAATAAAAAAAACCAAAAAATTCCCAAGATAAGAAAGCACATTAGAAAACTTTTGACTGCTGGCGCTAGAACTAGGTAAATTTTCGAAATGTGTTTTCTTTTGTTTTCGCTTTTGTTTTTTTTTTTTTATTTTAATTTTTATTTCATTTAAAACTCATAATGTAAATCAGTTAAAAATTAACTTAAAAACAGAGGAAAAATTTAAAAGAAATTAAATTTTTTTTTTTTTGGTTTTTGTGTGTGTTCTTGTTTTAATAATCAAAGACAGCAGCTAATTTGCATAAAACGCAATGCAGCTGCATTTCCCCATATATAAATGTATATGTATCTCTAACTTCTAACTTTTCTGAGAGTATTTGGTAGATAGATACCCCTCACCCCACTGCTAACTGACGAACTTGTTAGGCCAATTAGTGTGCGTATTTCGGACTTTGCAGTCGCAGTCGCAGTCCAAAAGCTACGCCTCAGCTCTCTATGCATGTTTTTGATAAACGAGCCGAGATTACATGTAGTTCTCTCGTCTCGGTTATTCAGTCTTTCAGTCTTGCAGTCTTTCAGTCTTTCAGTCATTCAGTTTGCCTGGGCACACACATTAAAACCTACTTGTTGACGGGCCTATAAACGTCCAAAGAAATGAAGCATGCTTAATGAGCGAAGCGGACCACAGCACGATCTTAACTTCTAGATATATATACATATATATTTTTTTTTTTTTTGGTATGTAGCATAGTAGTCTACAATTTAGTATTTGTGGGTATTTTTAATTTTTTTTTGTTTTTGCTTTAGAACTGCTTTAGGGCTGCAGGTTCGCTTGCACTCTGCTAGCAGGTGTCTTGCACAGTGGGCCCAAATGAAAATGGTATTTATTTAAAAAAAAAAATTTTTTTTTTCAAGATTTTTTCTTTACTAACTGACTTGGTTAAAAAATATTTATAAAAAGGTTATCTAAATTTTTTTTTTGTTTTTAACTGGAAAATTGATGAACAATGAAAATTTTATCTTGGGTGTTTTTACTAATTGCTAAATAAATTTTACATTTACTGACCGATTTGGACAAATATATACTTAAAATATTCGTAAAAGAATTGTCTAACATTATAAATCTTAAAAAGTATTTAAACAATTTTTTTAAATTTTTGAAAGACCAATTAAAATTCAAATTAAATTCATTTTTCACATTTTTCAACTTTGAGGGCTTGTAATGTCTTTAATTCTTACTTGATTCGTATATAGGAGATACAATTATCTGTTGAATTGTGTAACATTATTTTTAGATCAAATAATATCTGATGTAGATATGAACAAATAAGTCTAAAGACTGCCAAAAAAAACTAGCTATTGTTTGAAAAAAAAATGGTTTGCATTTTTGAAATAAGCGCCCAAAAATACATCAAAAAAAGTATATGAGAGCCCAGCTCCTATTTAGCGGTAAACTAGTGTAATTGAAAGTTTTCAATATTTTTTGAATTTATTTAGAATAAGACTATAAGCTCTGTTACTTATTCTGACTATATTTATATTACAGCACATAAATTTGTATTTTATAATTAACTATTTAAATCTGTGTAAATTTTTCCATTTTAGGCAAAATGTTAATTTTATCAAATATAATTTAATTTAAATTTTACGTGTTAAGCAATTTAAAGTGGAGATTAATTTTTAAATTAATTTCAAGTGATTTTAATTCACATCATTTGTAAAAATGAACTACTTTTTTTTATTTTTTATTTATTATTATTTTTTTTTAATTTTAAGGCATACGGGGATTGCCAAATATCCCCTCTGTGACCTTGTTTCTTATCTATTATTATTATTATTAACAACTGATCATCATTATAAATGAATAACTAATTTTTGAGAAATTGAACTTTCAACTAAATCTTTAGCGCAAACTTATATAGACAATTTACATATAAATATATTATATATATGATTACAGCTCAGCCTTTATGATGTCAATAAATTTTTATTCTTTATTTGCTAAGCTAAAAAGATTTAATTTATGAATGAAAATAAAATACTAGTTTCGACAATACAGCCTAAATTTTATTTAATTATTTATCTTTTTGTTTTATTTTTAAATATAAAAATCATACTCGACAAAACGATATAGAATATTATTCTGCGCAATCTTTAAAATTGATTAATATTAGACTATAGCCGGTAGATCTGCCGATCGGTCCAATATACCGACCATTGCAAGGATGCTTAAAATAGCCACTTCTTTATTGTTTTTAATCTAATATAAATTCGTTATTATTCTTACTGTTATGGTAATTTTTTTCATTATATTTAATTTTTATTTATTTTTTTATAATTTTCATTTATTTCTACTTTTGTTTATTTTATATAGGTTTTTTTTATTATTATAATAATATTTTATTCTGTGTTTATATAAATTTTATTTATTTTTAATGTATTGTTTTTTATTTCAAACTTATTTATTTTATTCGAATTTAAGGCTTTTTTTTTTAAATATATCTAATTTTTGAGCATATTAAATTAAATTAATAATAACTTGCATTTTGGTAGCTTGCTTACAGAAATCTTCGATATTAATTTGAACTCAATTTTTGTGTTTACTTCAACTAGAATATTGAATATATACATCTTCTAGTTCTTTGTGTAAAAATCAAATTATACACGTATAATATAAAATAATCACAGTTTTGCTTCTACAATTGATATGTCCAATTTTTCATCATTGATTTGATTTAACATGCCCACTGTACATCGATGTTTTTGCGCTTTGTTTTCCTAAGTGTTTGCTGATAAAAGTTCATTATTATTTTCTACAGCAATTAGACAGTGTAACATATAGAGTTAGTAGACTTTTTTTTTGTTGTAGAAAAGACAGTTGGATTGTCCGATTGTCCGATTGTTACAATTACATTAGATTACGTGCACATTGTCAATGTCATATTATTGGTTTCTCGCACTCACAATATACTTCATAAAAGGCCATAAATTAGTCACTTAAAGCGGCCGCTCCCGCTTTGATATATCCACAAATGGTATTAGCTTGAATGCCAATGCTACTACTACTAGTACTACTACTACTACTACTACTATTACATTCAACTAACCAACTATCTAACTTTTCAACTGTCCAATCATCCATCCTCTCAAGCCTAAGCTATCTATCACTGCCAATCGTTTGTCTCTCTGATGGTCACTCAAAAAAAAAAAAAAAAAATAAATAAAATAAAAAAAATACTCTTTTTTTTTTCCTAATGATCGGCGCTCGGTTCGCTCTAATTGACGCTCTTTGAAGAGCTGTTGCCATTTTCAAGTTAAAGTCATTTGGCCAGTTTAGTAATTAACAAGCCAACAGTTCCCCATTTACGCCCACACGATTGGGCGGGTTGCTGGGAATGTTTCAATTTATAACTGTTTTACGAGGTTTATAATTTTTTAAAAAATAAAATCTATTTATAAGTTATAAGTGCGAGAATGGATTACATTCATTTTCTGTTTAAATATGCTACTTCTTATAAATGCAGCGAAAAATATATATAATGCCTATATTCTTTGCGAAATGATCTTTCAGTTAAACAATGTTGATTAAATTTGGTGCAGATGGTTATTTTCTTATTTTAAAATCCGCTGAATCAACTCAGTTTATTTTATTTAGACATTACTGAATTAATACATTATTTAATTTAAAAAAACGAAAAATCGTTAAAAAAAAGGCGCACATAGCTTGACCACAAATTGATAAGTTTTATTGTGTTTTTTCATATTT
The DNA here is from genome assembly GCA_035043045.1 of Hirtodrosophila alboralis. Classification (NCBI taxonomy): domain Eukaryota; kingdom Metazoa; phylum Arthropoda; class Insecta; order Diptera; family Drosophilidae; genus Hirtodrosophila; species Hirtodrosophila alboralis. The sequence goes on along the minus strand of JAWNNH010000664.1, from coordinate 71,469 downwards.
TTTAACAATCTTTAGATAATTTTAGTTAATTTAGTTTTAGCAAAGCCAATCAATATCAAGATCAATAACATAATTTATAAATTTAAGAATTTATGGGAATGCTTCAAAACTGAACAGTACGATATAGTTTTTTATTGTTTGCTATGATTTCAATAAACATTAATATAAAGCAACAGTTAATATATTAATAAATAAGTAAGAGTATACAAACCTAAGGCACTTTCCTTACTAATTAAATTATTAATTTATTTTTGGCTATTTTTAGTCTTCAATTTTTGGCAGTCATAAGCTTATGGACATTATCTATTTTTGGTCAGTATTCAGTCTCATAATAATCAACAAATTAAGAATGTATAACAACTGTTATTAGAACTGGCAGCTACATGAAACTTATTCGAGTAATTTTCTTAGCTTAAATAATTTGTTGTTGTTGTTGTTGTTTGCCATTTTGCACAAATTATTGTTATTTTATGTCTGCATTCATTCACAAATTGTTTTTGGCGCAGTTCTTGTCTTATTTTTTTTTTGGTCGGCTTCAACGACCTTCTTGATCTTGTATTTATTGGTGTATAAATATAAATAAAATAAAATAAATATATATATATAATCAATTTATCTACTACATATAACACTTCAATTTTATTAATTTAATATAATAAATAGCCCTAAGCTAAGGCAACTCTCATGTAAAATATAAAATGAAAAAAGAAAAAAAGAAATATGAAATATTAAAAAAAAAAATATATTATCTAGATATACGAGGATGCAGTATCCTGGAAATAGGATAAACTATTATTTTTTAATTTGTATTATAAAATTAAAACTTTAAACAACTTATTTTTTATATACTTTTAATGTGTATTTTTTTGGACAAAAAATGAATATATGATAAAAAAAATTATTCTAAAACTTCTAATTTTAACTTATTGCGATGAATTTTAGATTTATTTATTTTTTTAGCATTTTTTTTATATTTTTTTCATATATTTTATTATATATATTTTTTTATATATTTTTTTTATATATTTTTTTTATATATTTTTTTTATATATTTTTTTTATATTTATTTTATACTTTTTCATATTTTTTATATATATATATATTTTTTTTTTAATTTTTATTTTTTTTTATTTATTTTTAATTTATTTTTAATTTTTTTTTATATTTTTTTTATTTTATTTTATTTTTTTTAAATTTATTTATTTATTTATTTTTTTTTTTTTAATTTTTTTATGTTTTTTTTTTTTAAATTGAAATTGTAGTCCTCTTAAGAGAATTTAAACTTTATTTACTTAATTTTTAAACATTGCTTTCATTTTACAATAAAATATTTTTATTTTTAAAAACTAAGTTTATTTTACTTAATAAAGAACATTTTTCTTCATTGTTTTATAGTTTGTGTCCTTCTGAATAATTTAAAAAAACTAAGATGAGTTTTATTTAATAATTCTTTCAAATAAACGAACTTTACAAAAAGTTAGGAAATTTTTCAGTTTCATTTTTTGCGTTGATCTATTCAATTTAATTTAATTTTGTGCATTATTCTGAAACGCTCAATTGCTGTGGTTTTGAAAAAATTAATCAGGTTTTTAAAGCTGAGTTGCTATGCTAATAAAAAATTAAGACTTAAAATTGCCTAAGAAAATAAAAATAAATTTCGATGCTCTTAATAGGGCACAATTAGAGTCTGGCTGGTCGAAACACTGGGAAATGGTCTGCAGATTTGCAGTTCATTGACTGACTGGTTCGAGTCCAACTTAATATATAACTTCGACTTCGACTTGGACTGAGACTGAGACTGGAACTTGGTATTTGGGCACTTTTGAGCTGACTAAGTGAATGAGTCGTATCAATGTTGTTGCTGTTGTTTTTGTTGTTGCAACGCATCTCGAGAAATGGAATGGCAAAAAGGCGAAATTTATAAAAGATAAATATGCGCGATTTCTGAGAGACACAAACAATCTTTTAGTTGAAAGTTTAAGGAAAATGACTAATGATTTAAAAAGATGGTCAGAAATTAAAAGTAAGCTTAAAAAAAAATAAAAAATTATTAAAAGTGGAGGATTATACAATATACATAATTTAACTCTAATTTTTACAGTATTTAATGCAATATTTATGAATGTAATTTCAAATTGAATTAAACATTTCTTAAATTGCCGTCAAATGATGCAGTTTATGGCGCTCACAAGTTGATTACAACAATTATGAAACGAGTTGGCAGCTTTTATGTGACTTTTTGCCGTTGATTTCCTTATTCGCATTTTCTCATAACCGTATTTTGTTTAATTATATTTGACTATAATTATAATAAGCTGAGTTTTTATTTTCATACTGCTTGCTGTTCATTTTCTCATAAGCATTAGCTTTATATATATATATATATATATATATACTTATTTTATATATAGTATTTTATTAATTTATTTTAAGCTTAAGACTGTTTGAAGAGGCTTTAAATATATATTTAAGCAGGCTATAGTGTATATATTCTTAATTTTTATCATTTGTTGAGTCGATGGAGTTTTTTGATAAATTAGCTAATTTTACTACTACTCACTGTCAGTATATTATATAGCTGATCTAGAAATGATCTAACAATAATTTAGTTATTTTAAGAACAAATCTTTTATAATATTGCCACAAAATGTGTAAATTATCAAAAATGAGGCGTATTTGATTCCATTAAATATATAGTGCATTCCAGGAGCCGCATTAAAAGCGAAAAAAATATAATGTCAAAATTATTTGTTGATTTTAATCAAAAAATTGAAAAATTACTAAAAAATTTTATAAAAAAAAAAAAAAATTATTTTGTGAATTTTTATTTAAATTTAAATTAAAAAAGCACTAAAGTTTTTTATAAAAAAAAAAAAATTATTTTTAAATTTTTATAATAAAAATCAAAAGAGCAATTAAATGTAAATATGGTTGGAACCAGGTTCTGTATTAATAAAATATTCACAATGACCACAGCTCAATGCCTTTCATAGGACTTTTTATTTACTGCTTAAGGGCCAATATTTAGGATCCCCAATGTATAACAATAAATCTTATATTTAGTTTTTTTTTGTATTAAGTTCAAATATAAGAGTTAAAATTAATTTTTATAACACAAATTAATAGTTTACCCTATTTCTAGGATATTGCATTCTGTCATCGATTTTTCCATTTATCAAAATAATTTTTTAATTGTTTTTTTTATTTTTATTTATTTTTAACTTGCAGTTTTTATTTGTGATGCCTGGTATATATATATATTTTTGAAAAATTACTGCATTTTAAATTAATATGTCTTCGATTTTCCCATTTATCTAGAAAATTTTTGTCAGCTTTTATGTTTATTTTAAACTCACAGTTCTTATTCGTGATCCCATATATTTATATATTTTTGATAAATTATATAGAACGTTTGTATTGTTTAATCTTAATACAAATATTATTTTTTTGCTGCACGTATTACAGATAACGAAATCGGATGGATCGGATCACTATATCTTAAAGACCCCATAGAAACGATTTTTCAAAAATATGTTATTATTAGAAAATCGTTGAAAACTGGTCTAATAACGCGCTTTATTAATTTAGCAATTTGTTATGAGAATCGAACTAATATATAATTAAGCTGCCAAGGCAACAATTGGCCATAAAGTGTATATATTATCTTTCTTCAAATAAAACTGTTTCTACTTGTTTTTCGCACAAATATCAAATTATTTCTATTGTACATTGCCCTTTAAAGTTATTGTAAGCTATTTTTTTTTTAAATCTATTTTATATGAAGGGTGTTATAATTAACGCCTAGTCCGTAGACACCGTTATGAATGTAGAGCTCAAGTCTTTGTTACCGTTCTGATATGTTTGACAATTTGTTGAAAATTCGCATTAATTGAGCTGTTTTGTTGACAGACTTACAAAACAATGACGCATCGCATTGCCAATAAATGAAGATCCAAAAAAAAAGCGGCTTAAATAGAACATAACAGTTAAATGCCAATTTGGTTGATAACTTGCACATTTTGGCTAAATAATAAAGCTGAAAAGCACGTGGAAATGTCTTGAAAGTTGAATTTTGACAAAGACATATTCTAAAAATATAGGTATAAATGATTTAAATATAAATGTTTGAGTTCAATTTATGATTTTTATTTTTATATTTATTTATATTTTATTTTATTTTGGGAATACTTATATAAATATATATTGAATTATTACTTATAAATATTTTTATTTCTTATATTTGACTAGAGATCTCTCAGGGCATAAGAAATATATTGTCTCTGCTATAAAAGCGCTTGAATAAATATTTTTTATCAATTTACTTTCTTTATATAACCCCTTTTTTTAATGTTGTTTACAGGGTATATCATAAAACAAAAATATGTTGCTGATATCTTGAGAATAAACATCCGTTAAGCATATTTATGATATTATTTCTCAATTCCATGTAACTCTCTCTCTGTCTCTCGTCTGAAGTTTGTTTTTATTTTGATATTTTGTACTTTATTTTTTTATTTCTCATTTTTTTCGTCAACGCATTAATTAAACAATTCACGTGTGAATTTCCTGGCCGGACATTGATTGTGTGTGTGTGTGTATTTTTCAGCTGGGTATGTACATCCGCCTTATATCGATATGTTTATCATAAAACTTGATTATATATGCATATATATATATTTTTTTTTTGAATAAGATATCATTTGAAATAAGTACAACTTGGATAGTTTTAATTAACCCCTTTAACTTGGAGATTCTGAACAATTAAGTAAATTTTAACGCAATTAAATCTGTGCATGCCTATATAAAATAAATGTTTGGTTAATACTCTGTTTTTAATAGAATGGAAAGTATGTTGGGTCTGCCCACACTGATAAAGTTGAAATTAATAAATTTTATATGGAATTTATTTATTTACATTTTTTTTATATATTTTTTTTAATATTTTTTTTTTATATATTTTTATATATTTTTTTTTGTATATATTTTTAAATATTTTATATATATATATTTTTTTTTATATATTTTTGCATATATTTTTTATTTATATTTTCTTTTATATTTTTCTATATATTTTTTTAATATATTTTTTTTTATATGGTTTTATTTATTTATATATTTTTTTGTGTACTTTTTTATATATTTTTTTTATACATTTATTTTTATATATATTTTTATATATAATTTTTGTATATAATTTTTGTATACATTTTTTATATATTTTTTATTTTATATATTTCTTATATATATTTTTTATATATATATTTTTTTTTACATATTTTTTTAAATATTTTTTTTATAAGGTTCGATTTATTTATAAACTTTTTTGTATACTTCTTTATATATTTTTTTAATAAATTTTTTAATACATTTATTTTTATAAATTTTTTTTATATATTTTGATATATATTTTTTGTACAAATTTTTACCATATTTATTTTTTTTATATGTATTTTTTAATATTTTTTTTTATATATATTTTTTTATATATTTTTATTTATTATTATGTATTTTTTTTTTTATATACGAGGACATAACTTTATTTATATACTTGTAGCTGTCTCGGATAATCTGTTAAAATTCTCAACTTCATCTCAAATTTTCTCCGATAATTCAATAAAAAAATGGTGTTTGTTATTTTAAATATTTTTTTTTTTTTGCTATAGTCACTAAATTTGATGTGATTAGTCCTGTTTACTTTTCTAAAAAATTTAAGCAATAATAATGGTTTTGAAATGACCTTGCCGATTTTTGAAATTAAGTAAAATTTATATCTTCCACAACTGCTTTGGTAGACTGAAAAAAAAATACAAATTTATTGAAATATTTAAAAAGATATAGAACTCAATTTATTGCTTTAATTTCTAGTCTTTTAGAGGTTTATTTTTGACTTGTACTTAATAATAATAAAGATAATAATAATAATGATTGTTGAACTTAACTGCCAATTTAATTGGGATTTCTCTTTACCTAATAATAGAAATTATCTAAAATTATCTATTTTTTTGTCTATTATTTTATTTCAGACAATTTCAGGATTATATAACGAAAATTATGACCTGCAAACAGAGTATAACGCAATTGTGAACTTTTGACTGCAATGTTCTTTTATATTATTTGCTGAAAACTGAGGAAAAAATAAAAGAAACGTTTCGTTTTATTTTAGTTTATGGCAGCCAATAACCGACGTCAAGGCCAAGGCCGCTAAATTTTTTTTTTTTTTTTGTTGGCAGACAACGAAACTAACAAAGCCAAGTTAACAAAAAAAAAAATGCGTATGTTCATTAACTTCTAAGCTGCTCCAACTACCGCACAACCAATACACACTCTACACACACACACACATCAGCAATAAGACGAGTTAATGCCACGCATCGTCCGATTTTGTGCGGCTTTTATGATTGCCTCTCTTTTAACTTGTTGCCCGAACCCCCCCCACACAAACCCCCCTGCTTTTCAAGTGCCTAACCAAAAGTGCCGTTTGTGCGTGACTCGCTGACACCCCCCTGCCTACCCCTCCTTTCATTACTAGCCCATTTTAAGACGTGGCAAAATTTAAAAATCATGTTCCAGCCAAAAGAAACATCAATCAAACGATGTTTGTTCTAATTGGCTTAGCTTTTATGACTGAAGCTGTCGTAAAACTCTATTGTAGCCTCAGCATATCTAAAATTTATAGTTATCATACATAACATTTATATATATATATAGAGTTGGAAAGCTCCGGAAGTTGCAAAAATCTAAATTTTATTTGGTATTAGCACGCAAATCAAATCAAAATGCCTGAGTTGAGATAAGAGCGTTTTTCTGGTAAAGGAAATTTTATTGATATATTGTAATTGTTATATATAACAAATATGTAGTATATGTACTTATACATGATTGTAGCTAAAAGTAATAGCGCGATTATATACGCATGTTTGTATTTAAGTTCTTTAAAATTATATTTATATATTTTTTTTATGATTTTTTCTTATATTAATTTTTATAAATGTTTTTATTATTTAAAAATAAAAATTGATTTTTAATATCGTATGAGCCAGGCTGCGGGTTATTGAAATGACCTTAATTTTAAATCGTTTTCATTAATATATCAAGTGCCCTTATAGTATCAATATTAAGGCTGACTCAAGTGTAATATATTATTTAACTTTTAAAATAAAAATTGGAAAAGAACTGCTTTTTCTATAATTTTTACTTTTAAAATAAAAACTAAAAAATAACCGTTTTTTCTATAATTTTTACTTTTTAAATTAAATTTTGAAAATAACTGTTTTTTCAACATTTTTAATAAAAGTTGGCAAATAATTTTGATTATCAGCTTTTATTAAAAAAATTGAAAAATAGAAATAATTTTATAGTTTTTAATTAAAACTTTAAATATAATATTTAATTAAAATTTTTTTTTTTGGTGAAAAATAAAAGTTCCCAATTTTAATAAAAAATCAATAAATAATTTTTAGCTCATTATGTGTATAATTAAAAATTTTACTCAAATTTTCTCTTTTTGGTCAAATATAAAAATTGCCAATTTTATTAAAAAACATCAAATAATAGTTTTTCACTCAATTTTTTTTATATATTTAAAAATTAATAGAGTTGTGATACCTGGTTTCAAGCCATAAAAAGTATTATTAACGTACTTAAATTAGTTCTATATACTTTGTTAATCTCAAAATTGTAGACTCGAATTATGTATTTACTGATATAGTATTATACGAGTATATATAAGTTAATATATACCTTATAAATTTTTGTGTATATTTATGTATATCTGCGTTTTTATTCTTCAAGTTATATTGTATTTAAACATGCGAAACTCTCACGCAACAGAGCAAGACATTACAATAACAACTAAAATTTATATATAACAATAACACAATATGCTCAAAAGAATAAAAAGAAAAAAACATAATAAATTTCAATGTCACTTACACGTGATTTATAAATACATTTGAAATAAAGTTGAAATAATTCCAAAGCCCAGAATTGCACTAGAATGAACACGGAGCATAAAGTAATCTAATCAAATCTAATCTAATTACTTCCTCATTGATTTCAGCTCAGTGATGAGAAGGTGCTGAAAGAAAAAGTGCATAAACTGAAATGGAATTAAATAAAGCTCAAAGAAAAGAATCAAAAAAAGAATTCAACAGAAGAACAAAAGCCATGCCAGAATCATAAAGCGTAAAAGACTGCAAAAGGCATTTTAAACGAGTTAGAACCAACCAACAACAACAACAACAACAACAGCAGCAAGTACAACAACAATGGGCCAATCTTGCAGCTCCTCGAGACATTGTTAACAAAGTATGCAAAAGCCAGATATAGAAATGAAAACAACAACAACTTAAGAATAGCAAGAATGAATTTGCTTCTTTTTTTTCCAACTGTCAAAATTTAAATACTCTTACTAACATCAAGATTTAGCTTAATATTAACAACAACAATTCAAATTTTTTATATTGCATAAAGTAGGAAAATTGTGTGTAAATGTAAAAAATTCATATTAAAATATCTTGACTAGTCAGAAATATAAATCGATAAAATAAATAAACAATATTTTTGACTAGTCAATATTTTTACATTTTAATTTTTAATAAAATAATAAGCAATAAGTGTTTTTGTTTAAGAAAATTAAACTGAAATATTTAGCTTAATATTAACTATAAAATTTTTAATTTTTTTTTTATTGTATAAATTAGAAAAATTGTGTGTTATTGTAAAAAATTAAAATTTAAATATATTGATTAGTCAGAAATATTGTTTATTTACTTTATCAATTTATATGTGTTTTCCTAAGAAAATTAAATTTAAATATTTAGCTTATTATTAAAAACAAAATTAAAATTTTTTTTTTTTTTGTATAAAGTTGAAAAATTGTGTGAAAATTGTAAAAAAATATAAAATTTAAATATATTGACTAGTCAGAAAGAAATATTGTTAATTTACTTTATCGATTTATAAGTGTTTTTTTTTTTAAGAAAATTAATTTTATTGATTGTTTTATTTAAGACATAAATGTAAGTGTACTGAAGAAATAACTAAATAAATATAAATTTCTTTTTTGACAGGTTTATAAGATAGAATTAAACGAATTGTTGAATATGGACATATTTGTTGCAGACCACCCACAAAAGTTTTATTATTTTTATTTTATTTACATTATTTATTTTACCATTTTTTTCTTATATTTATTTAGTATATTTTCTATTAAAGAAAACGCTATTTTTGACGGTTGCTTAAAAAAAATTTTTTAATTTTATATATTTTATATATTTTCCAGTTTTTTCTTATTTATTAAGTATTTTTTTATTTAAGAAAAATTTTTGTTTTTCTCTTTTTCTTAGATAAAAAAAAGGTTGCTTCAATCAAAATTTTATAAAAAAAATATTTGAAGCCTACATAATTTATTTAGGCTTCTTATATATAATCAGAAATATTATAATCTTTTGATCTACGGGACAGCAGTGTATGTCATCTAAAATAAAAACAAAAAAGAAGAAAATTAATAAATATAGTTCTTGCATGTCACCCTTAAATATTATAGTATAACTTCAAATATAAGTTGATTAAGTTATTTAAAAAAATAAAAGCCAATATAACAAAAGTATATAAAAAATATACATTTTTTTTATTTAATTAATTTTAACAGAATATTCTAATTTGAAGTTAGCTAAAGTTATGTTCGATGTGAGTTTTTACTCCATAGCAAAAGGGTATTTACAATTACAATGTAACTTTTAATGGGGCATTTGTGGCCAAAAATGGACAAGTTGTTGGCGTCATTGTTGTTGTTTTTTGTAGATTTTTGTATGTGTGTGGTTGTCGTCTTAGGCAAAAATACAAAAAATACAAAAAATACAAAAAAATACAAAAAAATGGGGAATACTTACAAAAAAGCAAAAACACTTGTTGCCCATTTGATTGCAATTGTTATACAAAGAGCTTTCATTGTAATAACAAAGGCAAAACAATGGCAAACATTTTGTTGTTGTTGTTGTTGTTGCTGTGTGTGTTGGTTGTGTGTTAGTTGTGTGTATTGGTGTGTGTTTAGTCTGGCATGATAATGATGTTCAGCAACGCCGACTGCCTGCTGTTATTTCAGAGCTCCCCACTTCAACAACAACAGCAACAAGCAACAACAAGCAACAACATTCACACGAACTTTAACACTTGAAGCAACAACAACAACAACAACAATAGCAAAAAGTATAAGTACTTTTTTTCTTGTTATTATTATTATTATTGTTGTTGTTGTTAATACTATTGTTTTTGTTGCAAATCTCGCACAATAGGCGCAGCCCAACAAACACACAGAACATTCAAATCTATTTCCATTTTAATACATAGTAAAATTCTTTCAATACCCTGTAATCATATCGAATTTTTTAAAAAGATATGAAAAAGTTGTTTATTGGGAACAGTTAGCAGATAGATGCAATACTCTATATAGTAAATATACCTGGTATAAGTTAGGTCGGGATTTTATTAAATATATAATAGCTATATAAGATAAGAATCCCAAATATTTTGCCCGAAAATTAATAAATTTACTTATAATTATATTTACATATTTGAATTTAAGCAATTTGCTGATAAATTCTTAAAAAACAATCAATAAACGCATTATTTACATTTTATTGATTTAAAAAAACCAAATTATATTTAATACATATTAGAGCTGCACAATAAAATTATCGATTATATCGATGAATTGAATTTTTCTCAAATTTTTAATTATCAAAAATATTTTTAGCTTTTATACACAAAGGAAAACAATGAAATTTATTAGACAATTTAAATATCAGATTCAAGCTGAATAAATTGCAATTTTAACGCTATTTGAAATTGTTATATAAAGTTTATACCATACTCACGCGATACTATCGATATTATGGGAAAAGGCAGTGAAACTATTGTGTAAAAATACTATCGATATTTTTATATTATATGCAGAGTATTGTAAGTGCAGGGTATATTTTATCCAAGTATTCTTGTCTACTGCACGTTTGTACTATATATACATATGTTGTTTTTTTTTTTGTATTTTTTTGTATTTTTTTGTATTTCATCTGTTTGTTCTTGTCACGCTGCTCTGCACAGAGCGAACTCTTCCTATTGAAATGAAAGACAGAGACAACAAATTAGCAATTCAGTTGATTCTGATGGGGTGTACGCTTTGGTAATTACTAAAGTTCTAATCTCCTCAAGAGAGATTCCAACACCAACACCCACGTTGATGTTTATGTAGTGCCTAGCCATAAGACATCAAATTGAAAATGATCATAGTATGATGTATATTCAAGTGTTTGAGAAGCTGCTTCTGTCCATAGTTGATGTGTTTTTGCTTGTTGTTGACAAACTCTGAGATTTGTTTACAATTTAGATTAATGAACTTCTTTTGAGATATGCAGGTTAATTAAAAGCTAAGCTCAAATAAGTGTGGCGCTGCGTGGAGTTGAGTTAAAGAGATATTTGCCAAGTTTAACATTAGATTTTCTACACACACCCAGCAGTAAATTGAAAATGTGTTGAAATGTTTACCTGAATTTTACTGACAATATTTGAAGAAGATTAAAGTACGTTATAATTTTCTAAATTTTTTTTCTAATTTTGAAAAAAGTAGATTTCCACGTGGAATGTCTTTTTGGACATAATTTCTTAATATTATTCAGATGACACTTAAATTTAATATAATGTAAATACTTATGTATATTAAATGTTTACTTAAAATATTCGTAATAGAATTATCTAACGTATCAAATCTTAAAAAGTGCTTAAACGATTTTTTTTTAATTTTCAAAAAAAGAAATGAGATTCAGCAATTTTTCAAAAATGCAAAAAAAGTTCACATATTTCAACTTCGAGGGTTTATAATGGCTTTAATTCTTATTCGATTCGCATAAGCGGCATACCGCTAGAAAGGGGAGACAATTATCTATTGAAATGCGAAATGTGTTTTAAGATCAAATAAGATCTGATGTAAATATGCATAAATAAGTCAAAATACTGCCAAAAAACTAGCTATTTGCGGTTTTCTTGAAAACCATTCTTTGAAAAAAAAAAATGGTTTGCATTTTTGAAATCAGCGATCAAAAATACATCAAATCTATGAGAGCCCAGCTCCCTCGATTTAAAAAAAAAATTGGTAAGCTAGTGTAATTGTTTGAAAATTTAATTTTTATATTTATAATAAAATATATTTTTGCAAGGTGCAAAAAGTATCTAAAGCATACTAAAGATAGCTGTACTTTTGTATAGTTAAACCTGCATCTAAATACTTGTATATAATACATATACCACACACACACTCACATAAACAGTAGCTCACGCAATTCAAGTTCGTTGCCTAAGTCTTTTGTTTGTGTTACAGCTGATTGCCGCTTATTCTTCATTCTCCTTTCATTGTTATTTCTATTTTTTTTTTTTTTTTTTTGGCAACTCTTTTGCGGTTCACCTCAGTTCACTACAGTTAGTTTTCAGGTGCCCAGCCAGCCCCCCGCCCTTCAACCAGGCCACAATTGCCGCAATGCTGAGCGGTCGCACACACAGTAGTATAAAGTACAAGTTCTAATGAAATTTGTCAATAAAAATTCGCAGAATTTCGAATAACAACAGAGGCAACAGCGAAAAGCCATAAAAAGCGAGTAAACAACAACAACAAGAGCAACAACAACAACAAGAGCAACAACACGAATTATAAACAAGCGAATGCTTCTGTTGTTTGATATTGAATCAAATTTACTTTTTTACCGTTTTCAGCGAAAGGAACAGCAGAGAGTAACCAAATAAAAAATCAAAAATAAATATATATATGTATATCGAAGTTGTTGTTGTAAATAGCCAAGTAAATACCAAAAAAAAAACAATTTAAAAATAAAAATACATACTATGTATATATATATATATATATGCCTTTTCAGCTCAGTTAAGTTGATTTGAGTATGTGGACCACTCAGTCATTGTCATTGTCAAAGAATTTTAATTTTGGCTTATTTACTTTAGGATATACAACAACAATGACAACAACAGAGAGAAAGAAAAAAATAAACTGGTTAATCGTGAGAAACGTGGGCGTCTCTCTTTCTCTCTCTCTCGAACAGCATGAGTAACCCAAGTAGTAACCCAGGGCAGGGCCATCTCTTTATACAAAAAAAAAAAAATCTGATTATAATACGCAAAACAATGCAATTTGCTGTTCAATCTCTAATTAAAAACTGTGTCATGAAATGCTTATTTAATATTGCCATATAAATACAATATATATATATACAATATAGTACCTGTTTCAAATTACAAATAAAGTTGAAATAAATAAAATATTAGTAATCAAAAGTAATCAAAAAATGAAGACAATACAAATATATTAATTAGCTTTGTCTACTATTGAATTGAAGCAATAAATAAAAAATTATTGAAATATTATTATTTTAAATGCTTTGAAAATTCATAAGAAAAAAAAAAAATGAGAAAACCGCAAATAGCTAGTTTTTTGGCAGTCTTTCGACTAATTTGTTCATATCAACATTCGATCTTATGTGATCTAAAATATTGATACACAATAGATAATTCTATTCCGTTTCTAACGGTATGCCGTTTATGCGGATCGAATACAGTTTAAAGTCATTAGAAATTCTCAAATTTGAAAAATGTGAACTTTTTTTTTATTTTTGAAAAATTGCCGAATTTCAATTAGTCTTTTAAAAATTTAAAAAATTCGTTTAAATACTTTTTACGATTTAATATGTTAAATAATTCTTTTACGAATATTTTAAGTGTACATTTGTTTAAATCTGTCAATAAATGTGGTCGATATTCAGCAATTTGTAAAAACACTCAAGAAAAAATTCAACTTGTTCATTCCAGCCATATTTGAAGATGAGTAGAAACTTTAACTGCTAAGGTGATTTAAATGGATTATTTGTTTTATTTATAGAGAAATATGATCCTGCAGATTGGTGTAACTTTATGGAATATTTTCGCTTTAATTTTTCAGTAAATTTTTTCTTTAAATATACCAACGCATCATTGTTTCCTCTCTTAAATAGTACATATTCGTTAAAAATGATAAAATGGTGATCCTTAAAGTGTGCAAATGTATATAACAGGCAGAAGAAGAAGAACTCTTACTTAATATATAAAAAAATATTATATAGTTTTACATACAATTATTTCTAATCGATTTAAATATTTAGCGAGTTATTAAGCATTTCACAAATATTAAAAAACCCTATATATCGCTCTCAAATAAAGTATTTCATAATATGTAAAAAATATATTATGAAAAATATTAAAATTTATACAAAACTTTATATTTTGCATATTTACTTATAGAGCATATCAATGTCGTTGTACTCTTAATGCAATTGTTGGCATTTGCTTTATATTAATTATTTATGCATTTTACGCGATGAAAACATTAAAAATGCAGTGCAATCAACGAGGGTGACGGGTTTGAAGATGGGAATATGGGGCGTTGTGGTTGTCTAATGGGACAAGGGGCAAGGTGGGTGGTGGCAGCTGGAAGGGGTGTGCTTCTGGTGAGACTCCCACGACATTGGCTTTGGTGTAGAGAATAGCGCAATGAATGCATCAAAAGGTGCCACAACAACAACGACAGTAAGAACAATTGTTGTTTGTATATAAATGTGTTGTTGTTGTTGTTGTAGTTGTTGTTGTTGTTGTTGTGTTATGTGGTGTTCATGATGAACTCATGGAATAATTATCCTATGAATGAGCAGTTTGCATGATCATTGCCAAAGCTTCCGCTTTTGTTTTTGCGCTCAAGTGAATTTTGCGATTTTTTTTTTTTTTTTTTTGTAATTACGCCATGAAAATGTTGCATTTAAAAGGCATTTTCTTATGTCATAGCAAAGTTGTTGAAGAGTATTTTTTTAGTTAGTCAGAATATTCCAACTAATTCTACAGTTAGGCATAGTAAATAATGCACAACTTAGAGCTACCCTATACAATTTTTTTTTTAAAACATAAAACTTATAACTACAATGATTGTTTTCTTCACTATTGATACTATGTTTATTAATGTTAATAAAAGTTAAATTGTTATATTAAAATTAAATAAGCTTCAGCAGCTTCATACAATAAATATTTAAAATTCAAGTTTTCAAATTAAAATTAGTTTAAATCTATTTAAAATAACTCTGGTAAGTCCCCAGAAATACATCTTTTTTTTGTTAAATAAATTTCACATAAAAACACAAATTTTTGTATATTTTTTTTTTTGCAGCTCAAATATATGGTGATCCGATTCAACTAAGCTATTAATCGATAAACTTATTTAGAACATGTAAGTTTTACCATATTGAATTTTTGAGCGATTCTCTTAAAATAAACTAAAATATTCGTCTAATTGTCTAGAAATACATTTTTTATGGAAATCAGCTAAGTTTTCATAAATATATAATATGTAATATATAACATATAATATAATAATATATATATAATTGAATTTGGATACCTTTCTTTTATATTATATGCCTCTTAAATTAAATTATGTTTCTTTACTAACAACTCTCACAATTTTCACAAAATTAATATTTTTAATTATGTACAATGTTCATCATTTTGTCAGCTTTTATGATACCCTTAACATGTATATGCATAGATACAGGGTATACAAGATATTGGGCTTTATAGGGACGGCTGACTACTTTTCTCAGGGTCTCTCGATAGTATTGTGGATTTTTATGAATTCCGCTCAGCTGTTTTGTTGTTGTTTTTGGAATTTGGAATTTGAAAATGCTGACAGACAGTAGACCGTAGACTGTAGACTGTAGACCGCAGATAGAAGACAGTGGAACACAAAGAGACGATGAGCTGCTCTAAGTGATGCGCATATAAATGTCGAGCACTTCACTTGGCCCTCAGCCAGTTAGCCAGGTTGCCCAGATAGCCAAGTTAACCAAGTTAACCAAGTTATCCCGTGTTGCATTCTTGTGCAATAAAACTATGCAAAATTATGTGTAGCATTCCAAGTGGTGTTTGTCTCTTGTATATTATAGTATATGTTATAAACCACAACCCCAAAACAAAGTTTTGTATTCGAATTTGTGGCATGCTGCATGAAAATGATGGAATGCCCCGTCTTTAGCGTCTCTTTCTCTGTTTTTTTTTTACTTATATCACTATTATTGTGTATATATTTATGCAATTATTATTCTTGCATGCAAAATTTTCAATAACTTGCATCACAAAGTAGCTGACAAAAGCAAAACTAATCATAAATGCTAAGAATACCAAATGCAGCAAGCAAGTTGCAAGTTTGCAAGCTGCAACAAAGTGTGCTAAAGAATGTTGAACGTATATCTTCAAGCTATATGCTAAGTTTTATTTTTCTTGTGTCCAATGGCCTTTCGATTCTGTAGAATATTGTCTTTAATAATGGTCGACAGAAAGAGATATATACATGTATATATATATATATAAAATAAAAACGATTTTTTACAAAGTAAAATTTTCCATTGTTTTCCTGATTAGCAAAAATATTTTTGATTTTAAATGTGGAGTACTTATTATCTAATTTATTTTAAAATATTAAAAAACAGGCCTAAATTTTAAAATTGTATTTTTCACACTTTTTGATCTTCTGTAATTGTAAAACATATTATAAATTGTAGTAATATTTTGTAAAAAGAAATTTATCATTATTTAAAATTTACAAATAAGTGTACATTAAAATATATATGTTTTTTGGGAGCGATGAGTTTTTGAGGGATTTTTTTAAGGTCTTTCTGTGCATCTACGTTAAAATATATTAATATAATTAATTATGTACAGAAACTATGTAGATTTCCTCTTTGGATTTTTCTTGATCATATTTTTATTCTACTATAATAAAATTCAGTTAATTGCTTTATCAAATTCTTCTTTTATTAAATATATTTGCGTAGCTTAGACTATAAAGTCTCAACTCTTATGCTATGTTTAATATCACATAAGTTAAAAAAAAATAAATATTTTAATAAATATATAATTAATTGAGTTTATTGCTAAAATGAAAACAATTTATCATACATATTTAAGACATGAAAAGTGAATAATTATTTAAATAAAAAATTGTTAGCAAAAAGTCAATAATTATGTAATTTGTTAATTTAAATTATAAATTTTAAAACTGTAACAAAATCAGCTAAAAGTGAATTAGGAAGAGTTGAATTTTTGTACTTGTAAATATTTTGCATATATTCTACTTAAATAAAGAAACCTTGCTATTATGTTTAAATTTTAAAGATTATTTTCTTTTATTTATTTTTTAATTAAAATCTGGATGCGTTTTCTTATTTATTTTATTTTAAATTGTTTTTTTGAAATTTCAACTTTAATGAATCAGTGGACAGTGCCCATTTGTTCCAAAATGGATTTTTGTTTTTTTTTTTTGTTTTTGTTGTTGAAACTTATAAGAAAGCGAGCTTAATGCAGTCTGGCAATGCAACTGAATTGTGAACAAAGCTCTCCGTTGAGATTGGCCTGAAAACAGAAACCCCAAAATTTGAGCTCTCGAAGAGATTGCCTCTCCGAAGACAACAACGTTGTCAAAATCGCATCGCATTGCGCATAAATTTTGTATAAAGTTGTGCGAATTGAACAAAGAAAAACGTTTGTCATATGATTAATGAAGAGATGCCAGTTTCCCCTGGCCCCTGCTTAATTTTAACAAAATTCCCCCAAACCAGTGGCGTCGTCGGGATTTTTTTTTAGGTGTAAAGTTTAATTGGAATAACTGATATAAATTAATACAATATTGAAAAATTATATTAAATAAATTCATGAAATTGTAACAAGAGGGTTTTGAACTTCATTATCACATATTTTGCAAAATTTCGGAGAGGTTAACACCCAAATCTCCCCCCTGCGTACGCCACTGCGCCCACCTGAATCCCGCTGTGTTCCGTTGGCCTGATCTTGAAGCATTTTTTGTTTTTTTTTTTGTGTGTCAGCTAAAAGTGTTGGGGCGGATTTTTGTAGGGTTCGTCCTGACCGCAAGTGTGACAAGGACAGCGTCCAGTTGGTCGATCAACCGCAGAGGGATACTCTGCTCCAGACTCAATTGAGCGTAATTAATTTGCGGTGCCACAATTTTGCCAACGGGAATGGCAACGGGATCGGGAACGGGTTAGGGTACTTATATATGACAACAAAAGGGGTGGTGGGGGAACAGACATCATCATCATCATCATCATCCCCAACGTCATTATTGTCATTGTCATCATTGAAATCATCGTCACATGGGCGTTGTCACAATTTTGTCGATACGTTCGGCATCAGTTCAATGAATTTCTTTCATCATTTTGTTGACTGACCTTGAAATTATTTCATTTGTTGCTTTCATGTTGATATTTTTTTTTTTCTTACTTTTGGTTTTGGTTGTTACTTTTTGCTGCGGCAGCTGTTATAATATGACGAGTAATTTCATTTGCCAGCTCTTGAGTGCAACAAAGTGCTCTTCATTTGTTCAATTTAAAAATAAAAATACCCTAACCCAAAAAAAAAAAAAAAGTATTTTTGGCAATTGTATCATTTTGATGTTTTAATATCTAATTTTTTAAGTTTTTATATTTACAGTACTTGCAGCAGCAAATTTACTTTTTTTATACAGTATATATAGGGAAAGAGTTCCTCAATTTTTTTTAGATATACTTAAGTATACAATTGTCACGGGTTTATTGTGACTTTTTAGCCATTTTAATTTATTTCGTTTTTTATTTTTTCAAATCTAAATATATAAAAATGCAACCAAAAAGTGTTCGGATATTCATTACTTAAAAAAGGCTGTGACGATTTTGTTCAACATTTTTTTCAGTTGTGTGTAAAATCAAGGAGAATAAAATTTTTAAAGAAAATTTTGGGAAAACTTTCCAAAAAATTCGCTAGCGCCTTAACAGATTCACTCACTGTTAATGCATAGAGAACTGCTAACGAAATGCAGCACTGTTAACTTTAACAGCACTGTTACAATAACAGTAAGCAGTATTTTTCAAATGAAATACGAAAATTACAGTAGGCAGTATTTTATTAGATTAGATTATAAAAGTGAGTTTATTCAATTGCTTGAGTAATGCCTGCTTAAAACCGATCAATCAATGAACGCAATAAATAATAAATTAATAGCAATAAATACTCAGAATATCCATGGTAAACAAACTCAAGAGAAACGTGCAGAAAGGAATGCAAGAAGACGTGTCCATATTGCAACTGTAAAGACTATAGACTTATCAAATGCATTTATAAGAATTAAAAAAATTAAAAAAAAAGAAAAAATAATAAAAGTTTGAAGAACTGTTTAGACAAGAATATTCTCAAAGAATATAACATGGATATAATAAAAATCGTTCATACTATTATGTTTATATTTTATATCTTAATTTTCTGCTAAATAAAATAGACAGCCAGAACTGATGCAACAATTTGAAAGGCAACAAAAAACATTTGTCAATTTATTATTTGCAGAAATAACATGATATTCTTATAATTCAGAAAAAATAAAATTAAAAAACGCAAAACAAGCCAGGGAAAGTCTAGATATTTGAAAACTTGTTTTTTTTTGTGTTTTTCTAAAATATTTTATTAAAATGTCTAAAATCAGAATCTATAATATATATGCTTTCAAATATTGTTTAAGTTCAAAAATACATGTATTTGCCCCTTTAATACTTTGTTAATATATAATATCTGAATTAAATAAAATTATTTCCTATATTAAATATAATAAATTCGTGCTTTAAGTAATGAAATTCTATCTAAAAATAATGCACTTTATAAAATATTCATGCATTTTAACAACATTAATATATTTTTAAGCTTTTAATTTATTATTTTTTTTAATTATTTAACTTTCTTTTCGTAATGCCCAAGCAGTGTTTTTATCTGCAACAGTTTGCAGAGCATCATGCAGTCGTCTTTTGGTATCTTTTTTAAAGCTCCATTATACGCCTTTTAATTTGCAGGCCCCCCCAAAAAAAAATAAATAAAAAAATAAAGTAAAAATTGCAACTGCTGCACCAAAAATTGTAACAATCAGCGCAGCAAACCAAAAGAAAAAACCCATGGAGAAAAAATTGAAATTGGCTAAATGCCAGTCAAAGAAATGTGCAACAGAATTCACAATTTGTTGGCGCACAGCTGCCGCCAGGTTGCACCTTGCAATTGAGTCCGGCTTTTGGGTTTGGGTTTTTGGTTCTTGGGTACGGGCTTGGGTTTGGGTTTGGGGTTCTCGAGTACAGAACGCCCCACAAACAATCACTTACAAGCTGCTAAATTGCATAATCACCCAAAGGAATCAGTTGGCTTTTTTTTTTTGGTTTTTCGTTTGGCTGCAGTCGTCGTCGCTTTTGGCCTTCTGGTAATTGTTGCCATTATTTGTTCAAGGATTGACACACACACACACACACACACAAACAGTGTGTGCAGGGGCAGCTGCAAAAAGATAAGAAATCATAAGGCACAAGTCCTCAGCCTTATTCTTGGCCTTATGCTCATCTTCATCATCGGGTTCTGACTCAAGCGAATCTTCATCATGAGCTTCTGCCTCATCATCAGGCTGTGCATCATTTGTTTATAACACTAGTTTACAGCAAAAAAGAAGCTGGGATTTTATAGACTATTTTTTGATGTATTTTTGAACGCGGATTTCAAAAATGCAAATCATCTTTTTTTTTTCAAAAAATGTTTTTCGAAAAACCTCAAATAGCTGTTTTTTTGCCAGTATTTCGACTAATTTGTTCATATCTACATCAGATTTTATTTTATCTTGAAAAAAAAAAATATTACACAATTCAATAGATAATTGTATGCCCTTTCTAACGGTATGCTGTTTATGCGGTTCGAATAAGAATTTAAGCCATTACAAACCCTCAAAGTTAAAAAATGTAACCTTTTTTGCTTTTAAAAAAAATCGTTAAATTTCACTTGCTCTTTTAAAAATTTAAAAAATTCGTTTAAATATTTCTTTATATTTGGGCTCTGGTTCTATCTTATAGTCATCATAGGCCCTTGCTTTATCACTTCACCAGACACTGTTTTCTATTCATCCTTTTTCTTGACATCCTCCTCATCTTGATTCTATTCTATATATTCAGGAAGATTCTCAACCTCAACCTTAGCCTCATCTCTATCGTCTGCCACATTTGCATCATCTTCTTCATTATTAAGCTCAGTTTTAGCCCCATCATTAGTATTATCCTCATGATCATCATCTTTATTATCATTCCCAGCCAGAAGATCATCGTTCTCATCTTTAGCTTCATCATCAGGTTCAGGCCCTCATCCTCATCCTCATTCTCAATTCTCAGTTTTGAACGCAATTTGCAAAGCAAACAAAAGCCAAATCGTTGCGTCGCTCTTGAAATAAAATGTAATCAAAATGCCTTCGAGAGTCGCGTTACCCACCTAACTATATACCCTACAACATTTACCCGTTCTACACTACCTCCCCCCTATCTCCATTTACCAGTCACCTCTCCAATCCTCCTGCTATCTTCACTGTGAATTTGTGGATTTTGTGTGTGTTTTTCGCGCGTTGCTCTTTAATTTATTTGCACTGGCCAATGCCACACCCCATTAGTCGGCTGTGGGGTGGTGAGGGGAGGAAGGGGGCCAACGGAAGGTGGGTGCACATTAAATGCATCTGTGTGTTGTTTTTTTTTTTATGTGATTTTAGCTTGACGTTGCCCCCAGCCTCGATAAGCAGTTGGCTAACATTGTCCGTTTGTCCCGGGTGGGCAGCCTTTTATTAAATTTATGTGCGGCAGCCGTGCGCAACAAAAATGTTGCTTTTGATTATACCCTGTAAATAGAAATTTAGCGGATAAGAGGGAGAGGGAGAAGTTTTTTGTAGATGCAACAGATGACAGGCTGTTTTCTTACAGTGTTAATGTATATTACTTTTATTTACATTTTGGCAATTTACCATAATATTTTTAAATTTTTTTTAAATCTATAATTTAATTAAATATAACTTCAATTTATATTAACTAAATATTCAGATTAAATATTTATATATTTATTTATTATTTATATTTATTTATATAATATATATTATTAAAAATATGTATATAAAATTTATCGCCATAAAATCCTATAATTTAATTAAATGAAAATTATAAATTTATATATTCAATTTATATTAACAAAATATTCACATTAAATATATTATGTATTTATGTATTTATTTATATTTTATATTTAATTATATAATATATAAGTATTAATAAAAATATAAGAAAATTTACCACAATAAAATCCTATAATTCTTGTATATTTATGTAATCGAGAATTCTTGGCTTGAATAAGTTAAGTTAGTTAGTAAGTTAGATAAGATAAAATACTTAATGAAATTAAGGTTTTTCTCTCATATTTTTTCTTGTAAAACATAATTTTTATAAATAAAAGTTATCAACTTAAAAAAAAAATTCAATATCAAATATTTCAGTTGTAAACAAAATCCTAAACTCTGTATAAATTGATAATATATATATATATAGCTTTAATGAATGTAACATAATTAGTGAAAAAAAATAAATATATTTTCTAGAAAAAATCAATCCATTTGATTGTTTTAAACTAGAAGTTTGTTCTGATAAAATAGGTTTTGTCTGGAACTAGATAGTTTAAATTATATAAATATAAAAATATATTATATATTATAAATATTATATTATAAACTTTATAATATTGACAATTAATTCTCATTATTAGTTGATTGTATTTATTTATTTTATCATCTCGTCTATATATCGTATTTTATTTTCAATAATATTATACGCATATTTAAAGTCAATAAAGTTATACCCAAACAAATGAATGTTTCCTGCAGCTACATTATTATTATATAGAAATTATTACAAGTTATATTATTATTTAATTAAAGTCCGAAACTGCACAATAAACATTCTATCAATTAGTCAGTTATTTCTGTTAAAGTATTACATGTTTGCAGGGTATTTGCTAGTCAAGCACATTGAACTTGTTGCATTCTTACTTGCTTCTTTCTTTTTATTTTTTTTATATTTTTTTTTATTATTTTATCTTGAAGTTTAGTTGCCAAATGGCATGAAAGCGAATTTGATTTGAAAATTGCATACGCCCGAAATGCTGTGGCGATTCTTTAGTCTGTCTTTAAGTCAACAGTCTTTGGTCTTTAGTTTGAAATTTTAAGTTTTGAGTCTTTAGTTGCCCCCATCTTTTAGTTGGCATCACATCCATGTTGATTGACTGCCCAAGTGCGGCCAGCGGCATTTGCTTTTTGGCCCAAACGACAAACGACAAAAAAAAAAACCGCTAACGCTGTGGATTGGAACGCCTATGCCGGGCAAGAGACCATTTAAAATGCATAAAACCCATTTTGTTGATTAATTGACTTCTGTGTCGACGTCGTCGATGTCGTCTTTGGCTTTAATGCTTTTTCAGCTTCCCAACTTCCCAGCTTCTTAGCAGCCCCCATCAACAGCTTCTGCCTTAGCAGCAGCTGCAGTTTCATTTTCTCCTATTTAATATCCTAGATACGTGTCGATAAATTTTTATTAATTTTAACAATGTTTTAAGCTGCAGGCATATTAGCTAAGCTAGCAATTTTGTGACTTTTATTTAAACTGCAAATATTGTGTGCTGGCTTCAATGGCGTTGATTAATTAAAATAAAAATATTTATTAAAAAAAAAAATATTTTTTTTTTATTTTTTTTATTGCTTCTAATGAGAGCAGAGAACAGAATTTTTTTTGGTTATTTTTATCATATTTAAATGCACACAATTTGTCCTTGAATGTAACCCTAATAACATCTAAATTGCTTTAAATTTGTTCTCCAATTAATTTATATAAATTGCGAAACAAATATTTGGCTTATAGTTTTTCAATTTTATACATTTCTTACAATTTTATCAATATTTATTTATTTATCTTAAATAAAATTTCTGGAACTTATTGTCATAAATGTTAAATAATATATAATTAAATATTTATAGTTAAAATGATGAAAATTCTAAATAAAATCTTTAGTTAAAATCATGTTTCGCATTTGCTTAACTTGTATTTAATTTGAACTCTATTGAGCTTCATCAATCATAGAGTATTCACAATTCGTTTGAGTGTTCTTAGTTCATTTATGTTTGCCTGTTTGCTTTATAAAGCTTACGGTATATGTTCGTATAGGGTGTCTGTCTTAGTGGCCTCAAATGTAATGCAAATTAACTTAATTGAAAATTAATGTAAATATTTATGCATACTTCAGGTTGTTTCAACTTGATTTTTCTTTATAGAAGAAAAAAAATGACTTTAATTTTCGGTAGCCAACTCGTGCCTTGATAACAACACGTTCATCTTATATATTATATGGGGACCCTTGGGGGCACATACCATGAGACAGATGCGCTTTTAAATGCTGCAGCTTTAAAATATGCGATAACACTGTCGGATTTGATCTAAAAACAAAAGAAAAACCAATATAAAAATTAAAAAAAAACACAAAAAAAAAACAAAAAAAAAAGAAACATTCAAATGCACGACGCTTTGTTTCTAACGGCGATTTGTTTATTTATTTGTTAGTTTTTCGCCTAATGAGCCAGTGCAGATGTGTAAATCTTAATTCATTTGCATTTGTCGGGAGTTTTGAACGAGCTGCATTTAGATATGGAACATCCCATGCCACATGCCACATGCCGCATGTTGTATGCATTATTGATGATGACTCAGCACACACACTCAAGCCTTGCGGTGTAGATGAAATGCTGCAGCATACGATATACCAAAAACTCTGAAATTGAATTTAAAAATTATTGTTTAGGAATAATCCTTCATCAAATAGTTTGGTTCCCTAAATATATTAGATATTTATTTTATTAACATTTTTTTCAAAGATCCACATACATTCTTGCATGTTTTTTAAGATCTATTCATTGTTTAATCTGTTTTACTTTAATTGTAATTTTCTTTTTTTTCGTAAATTCCTCTTGGCTCTTCTGCATAAGGACTTTACCGAAAAGAAATTGCACATTTTATTTGTTTTATAACTTCAAAAGTTTAAGTGCTATCAGTGTGAAAGTTTTGTTTTATTTTAAAGTGCATTTTAATTTATATTTTAAAAATATTTATTTAAATAATTTTCGGTGAATTTTTTATTGGATTTGGTTCTTGGGTAAGTTTTAAAAAAAAATCTTTTATATTCTAAGCTACTCTTCATTTTTTTATGTTTTTAAAGAATCTTTTCACAATAGCTCAATATTTTTTAATTAATCGAAATTAACTCAATTTTTTTTAAAATTAATCGATAATTATGTGAAGCATTTTTGTGATGAAATCTTCTTTTATCTTCGTTTATCAAGGAAATTGATGATGTTCTTCCAGGACCCTAATAGTGAAATTGGCGCCTTGGCCACTGAGTTGATACATAATTTTGTTTGTACAATGGCATCAGTAGCTATATTATTTTGTAATATGATATCAACAGCTTCTTAAGATACTATCTGTGATAAACAGTTTTTGTCAGAAATTAAAAGCTTTTAAGTTCTCATAATTGGTTATTATAACTTTATAAACCTTAGTATAAGATATATCAGCTTCATTATTTAATTGGCGAAGTCTTTATAAATGAATTTGCTTTTATTATAAAATTAATTTCTAAATTTTGTATTTCTATAAATATTGTTTTTCGATACACTATCTTGCTAATCCATAAATAAAATAAAATAATTTTTAACCTGTCTCGTTCAATAGTTGTTAGGGAATTGTTGTTAAATGCACTTTCTTCTCTTGGTAGAAGCTCTAAATTAATTAACTGCATAACTCTGGATTGATATATTCCTTTTTATATTTTTACAAAAATATTTTTAAAAAATTCTTTTTGATTATTTAACAAAGAAATCAAATAATTTGCACTTCTACCAACTTCTTATACACACAAAAAATGATTTCAATTTTTATTTTTTTTTTTATTTTTTTATTTTTTTTTTTAGCTTACAACCTTTCCCTACCCCCTAGCTACCCCTTCCATATGCCCATTGGCCATTTTCGTGCTAACAGCTTCATTTACCAAACAAATGACTTAAGACACAAACTAGCTGCAATTGACCCCCAAACAGCACTTAACGGTAACTGCCTGTGTGTTTTCTTTGTGTGTGTGACCTTCAGCAAACAAATTCACTTATTCAACAACAACAACAACAAAAATGATAATAATAATAATAATAACAACTTCAAAGTGAACAACATTTTCACACACACACACACACACACAACAGTGTAGGGCTGCCAAGTGCGTTCATCCATTTACATAATTGTCACACGGACTGTTGCCGGCTGGGTTGATGTCTGTACCATTAACTAACTGCAGCCACTGTTGCCTGCCACAGTGCCTCCTCTGCCCCTCTGCCACTAAGCAGCAACATTTCAATTTGCTTTAGTTACTCTTTGTTGTTGTTGTTGTTAATGTTGCCTGGCTGGCAAGCTCTTCAAAATGTAATTAACCTCAAGTCTAAGCATTTTTTTTCGACCTTTTTTTTTGTTTTTTTGCGTCACTTTAAGAACAGCAACGCAGACGACTTCGAGTAATTAAGCAAAGCTAAAAGTTCATGTTAATTGTCCAGCACGACAAAACTTCAACAGGTACACACACACACACACACACACAATCAGAGAGACGCACAACAATTATGCCCCGAAAAGGTCAAAGACTAAAAGAATTGTCAAGCGTGGACAGGCCAGGGCTGATATGGGTTGGTAAGGTTTTGAGCCTCGATAGAGTGCTGTATGAGACTCGCTTGAAGGCAGAAGGGGGAGTCACAGGTATCAGTAGTGTATAGGAGTGTAAGGGGGGGTTAACAGTTTGTATCTCGAAAGTTGAGTCATTGAAGCCGCCGCTTTTGTTGCTTCTGTCGCATGGCGGAAACAACGAACGACAACTTTTTTTTTTGTTTATTTATTTATTTTTTTGTTCTTCTGTTTATGCCCTAAGATAGGGTATTATAATATTGTCACAAGAAATGTGTTAGGCATTCAAAAAAAAAAAAAAATAAAAAAAGGCAACTTTGATTTCGTATATGTTAAATTAAAAATGTAATTAAAATTAAAATTCTATTAAAATGCAAATAGAAATTTTATTATGATATAATATATAAAATTTGATACAATAAGGGTCCAAAAATAATATAAAATAACATTGTAATAGTTTATTAAAATCTTGAAAAATTCTCCTAGATTTTTAGGCTATTGAGCAAATTTAAAAATTTAAAAAATCGGATATAAGTAGAAGGTTAATTTGAAGTCATTTAATCTTTGCGAATAACCAACAAATTATATTTGATAATTTAAAAAAAAATTAAAAATGCAAATAATAGTTAATTCTGAGTTCTATTATATCGGTTAACAATTTCAATCTATCGATTAGAGCTATATTTTCTATAGGTAAAATCGATTAAGATATTAGATTTAATAATTTGTTTTAAATAATTCTTTTTTGAATTTCAGCTATTCCTAATTTCATTCCACGCTTTTCAAATGAATAAATTTTGACTAAAATCTGTTATCTATTTTATATAGTTTTTAAAAAAAACAATTCCTAGAGAAAAATGTATATATTTTTTATAGAAAAAAATGTTATGCAGGAAAGAGTATGTAGTATGTCACATTCAAGCTAGATATTATTTCGTGTTATTATATTTTTTGTTTGTTTGTGTTCTTTTGTTATTGCTGCCTCTCTCTCTCTCTCGCTCACTCTCTTTTTACTTTTTTTTTTGTTTTTTTTTTGTTTTTTTTATTATAATTATTTTAGCAAAATGCCGTTAGTTTTGTGCGAACACACGGTGTGAATGATACTTTAATTACATGAGCGCAAAACAACGCAACAGCAGCGAACAACAAAGTTGAATAAAACAACACAAAAATCAACAAACTTGAATTATAATGAAAAAATTAAACATGCAGAGATTTTGACTACAGGAAAAGAGGGAGAGAGAGAGAGGGAGAGGTGAAGCTAGGGCGAAAAGGGAGGGCTTTTAGAGAGATCCTGAGCGATAAGTTTAGTTTAAGAACGTTAAACGGAAATCGAAAAGATTCTTTGCAAGAAAAAACAAAACTTAAATAGAAAAGAAAGAAAATTTTCGATCGAACGGTAAGACAGACAGCTAGACACAAAGAGCTAGATTGACTCGACTGATTGATTCTGATCAAGAATATATATACTTTATATGGTCAGAGATTTCTACTTATTACTGATAAGTCAGGAACAATTTTTGAAAAAAACCGTACATTCAAGCTTATAAATAAATGTTCAATAAAGATATTTCGTCATTAAATAAATTAAATAAATAAGTTGTGTTATTGGAGTTTCATATATTTACAATTAATTGCTTTAGAAAATTCTGTTTAAATTCGCAGATTTTAACATTTTTCTAGTTGCAGGCAAAAGCAAAGTATATTTTCTTTTGCTAATATATTGAAAAATATAAATTATTAAAGCCCAATTTTTGCATCAAAAATAAACCTAGTCAAATGCTATCGAAGCATTAAAAAAATGAAAGAAAAATAATTAGTTTTCCTTTTTTTAATATATTATATTAAAAATAAATTAAATAGGAATATAAGGATGATATAAATACCTCCAACTTCCATTAAAAAGTTGATCAATCTAATAAATAAAAATTTCTGTTAATTTAAGTAGATATTTCATCTTTAAATAATATGTCTAATTGTATTCTAACACACATATTCCTTTTAAGATTTAATCTATTAATTCTTTAAGTATATTCCAAAGTGTTGAAAGTTGGAAAGCCTCGAAATAATTAAGAATCGACAGAGTTTCAGCATACTGTTATAAAAATCAATTTTGCACTAATTTATAAACAAAAACTCACAACGAATCAATTACTTATGTAAATATCAAAGCTTTAAGAATTAGTTGTTTTTTTTTTTTAATTTTTTTTTTGAGTTTGAAAACTCTTAAAGGACTTAACAATTGCTGGGGACGGCTTTCGAGAATGTTAACAATATAAACTTCAAGTAGTTTATGAACATGATCCAAATTTGTGTTATAATCTGGCTCAAATCAACTGTTAATCGAAAAACATATGGCAATGTTGGCTGGGAAACAATTACACTGATTTGTCAGCTTTTCGATTATTATGATGAAGTTGTGTTCGTCGTTCACCATCATGAAACTTGAGTCCTGCAAAATGTTCAATATCACGAATATCGGATAGAAATACGCTCAATTCCATATTTTTGTCAACATCAATATTGGGCACCACATAGCCCTCCATTAAGGGCTGCTGAACGTTATCCTTCCGTTCCACAATTATCACCTTAAATAAATGTGTTGGCACTGCAATGGTGTTCATGCCAATGACCTGATGTCTTATTGCCCAATTGCGGAATGTGATGCGTTGCGGCATAAAAAGTGGTCCAGTATAAACATAAACTGAACCAAATTTAATAGCCAATTCACGGACATAGCTCTCAAGACGCATCCATACATTGGCCATGAGGTCGCGACTGACAGGCGCTATGTTTGGCAATATATAAGTTTCAACATAATTGCTTTGATCGGATTTATAATTATATGGCGATGCCATATGACAGCCAACCCAATCACAATTGCGATAATCCTTTGGACTTGCCCGGAATAATGGTGGTATACTCATGTCTATCATATATTCGGAGGGTATCTCTAAACTGTCCGATTCATTGCCAGTTAAATTTTCAGCCTCCAGATGCTCACAGACCCAGTGAGCAATACGATTGCGTCTATCGTATGATAATACAAAATTTCTATATACATGTATATCATCTAAGCCAGGAAATCCATATTTCATCAATGTGGCCACATGTGTTGGCTCCGGATTGGGCAGCTCTTCCTCAGTCAGCGAGAAGGTAAAGAACATGGTCTAAAAAAAAAATTAAAATAAGTAAAAGTTGTGATTAATGTTATAAGCGATGTATTGATCTTTCGATATGTGAAAGTAAATTATTTGGAATCTAAATATTATTTAAGTGTTTATTTTTTTAAAACTTGATTGATTTTTTAGATTAAACCATTAAATAAATACATTTTTAAACAGTTTTATTATAAGAAAAACTTTCAAAAAACCAAAGAAGATTTCCTTAATAAAAAAAAGTCTTTTAAAATGTTAAAAATATTCAATAAATGCCATATATAATAGATTGTTTATTGTAAAAATAGATTAAAAATCATACGTCGATTAGAGTACTTATTTTATAGTAAAATAATCGATTAAAATGCTTAATCGATAATTAATTTTTTTCTTATATATTTATTTACATTCTTATTGATAAAACGTTTTTACTCAATGTTCAATAAAAGTCAGTTTTACTAGCTTACTCGATTTATTGTGAATTACGATTAGAAATCGTAGATTACAGTTATTATTTTTTAATGAAAAAATCGATTAAATAGCTAAATCGATATTTATTTAAATTCTTATTAATAAAATGTTATTGAATTACAATGTTTTAGCTTTTCTAGAGATTATTTTATAGTTAGTTAATTTTTCTTAATAGAAAAACAAAACATAAAATTTATCGATAAATGATTTGTTTTAGTTTAATATCGATAGTTAGTTAAAATGCAAACTTACCACAACGCTCATATTAGTCTGAAACCAGCGCACATAATTAGAAAATACAGAATCACTTTCCTCCGTATCCTGTGTGCTTACCACCGAATGATCCCCGCCTGATCTGGTTTCATCATTAATCTCTTCATGGTCATTAATGGTTGCCACACGATTAAATTCTGTTTGGGTAGCTATACCGCGATCCTGCCCCAATAGCTTTAACTGCACATGGTATATAAGTTCTCTAATTAAATGTTTTAATTGAATTGAAAGTTTGTTTTTTATTAATTACCGCATCGTAGATACGCTGTCGACTTTGATAGACATATGGATCACTGGCCATGACTGACTGTATGCCACGATATGATGCATCCTGTTGCATGAGCACACCAACTGCAAAGCCCAATATGCCCGCAACCAGGCATAATGATACGGGCAGTGTATAAATCAGCATTGCCGTCTGTATGAATACCCTACCTTAGCTTCTACATATGAATTTAAGTATATGTTTTTAGTTGGATAACACTGTCTCTAAAGGAGGTACACGCTGTTGGGAGGCTGTTAATGCAAAAATGTTTTTTTTTTGTTTAATAACTTTATTTGGAAACTGTTTCAATACAGCCCCCCCCAGCTGTAACAAAATTTCAAAGCCTGAACACATATTTCAGCATTCAAATGAAACTAAATTCAAATGTATATGATATGATAGAATAACAAATGAAAAACATATTTTAAAAGTAACAATAAAGCAATTCCATTTACTTTCAGTGTTTACCGAAGCTGAACCTGATATCATGATTAAGGGGGCAAAAAATTGGAATTCGAAAAAAAATAAATTTCAAATTTTGCTAAAAGCTGTATTTTACTACATCTGATGGTAAAAAAAAACAAAAAATTGTTTATTTACCAGTTGAAAAGCTAAGCAAGTAAAACATATTTTTGAAAAATTTAAATATAACTTAATAACACTATAATGCACACAGCACAAATTTAAATGTGAGTCTCTTCAATGGAATCATAATTTTTATGGCTCAAAAAAAATATATAAGTCACCGCCCCTTGGCCAAGCTGGTAGGCATTGGCATCAGAGCCTTCCCCATTGACCCTCACCCAAATAGACGAAGTCACAGCCCTGGCACGCAAACTCTAATAAAAATATCCAACTAACTAACTGCTTATATATGTAGTATAGTATATTATATATATTTATATATCTATATTAATATGCAGCTTTAACAACAACAACAACAGCAGCAGCCATCAACCATGAGAAGCACGAGAATTTCGCATAAATTTATTGCGCCATAAGAGGCAAACTCAGAGGTAAAGTTTGAGGCACAAGTGCTATATAAAATTAATAATGTTTAGAGTTGAAAAATTTAAAAATATCTTTAATATTCTTACAGGTAAGGGTTATACAAAAAAACAGATCTCAAAGTGTGGTAAAAATGAAAGAACGCAAAGTGGTTAACAACCTAAAAGTTTATATATTAAATATAAGAGTTTTATATTTAATTTATTTTACATAAAGGTTAACTATAGTACAATCTTAACCAGATAATCTCAGATAATAAATATAGACAACACATTGAATAGTGAAATTAATGTTTAAAATAAAAAACAAAAGTTCATTTAATAATTTGAAGAAAACATGATTATTTAAAATATAAATAAATGATTACAAATTAGGGCTATATTTTTAAATTAAATATAGCAAATTTTTAACTGATTTGAAATCAAATTTTTAAACAAACTTTATCAATGTTAGGTAATTATTTGTTATGATATTTTTACAATAAATAAACTGTAAATACATAATAAATAAAATCAAGAAACTGATTACAGTTTGTAAATCGTTTTTCAATTAAGTATTTAAGCTGGAGATGCCAATTAAGTAAGTACATGAAAGCCAATTTTTGGCTATTATAATTTACAGGGTATAAAGACAGAACCCACAGAAAGGCAAGAATATAATGTTGATCAAGAAAAAATAAAATAAAACTGAACTAAAAGTTCAACAAAACCTGTAGAAGAAATTTTATGACTTTCGATAAAGAAAAAACTCATAAACTAAGATGCGAATCGATGCTTTAGATGCTGAAAAGATTGAAAAATTAGGCAGTTGCCCCAAACTGGCGACAACTCGTAAAAATAAAAAAAAAACACCGGACAACAAGTGGCAAAACTCATTTGACTTCCGAACTTTCGTGCATATATTTGGAAGTATTTTTTTTCTTTTTTTTAATATTTATTTTGACTTCCCCAACTTCAAAGCCATATTTCTAGTGCCTTTTGTACGTTTCTAATAAACTAAAACTACAAATTATGTGCATGCCGGGCAAAGGCTTAGGGCATCAACGTTCGTTGATGATTGAAATGTGATTTCAATAGAGCGACGACGAGTCGTAAAAGATTCTTAAAAGCAACAAACAAAATGCGTTTTTTTGAAAATTCTAGCCCACGCCCAAAGACTGAAATTTAATATGATCATGGGTAGATAATTTAGGAAATGGTTATTATTATTGTAGTAGCTAAAGAACTTGTCACGCCCGAGGGATTCCTCTAGTATAGTGTTAGGATTAGTATTAAAAATAAGTTGCTTGTCTTGGGTGGCATCCACATCAAGTGGTGGGCAGTAAGCTGATTAGATCTAAATGCATTACATTGTTATTTTAACAGAGATAACATTAGATTCAAGTCGCAAATCAACTGATAAATTCGCCTCCACATAAAGCTGCACAATGTGCTGCATATTTATGGGAAATGTGTTGAACAATTGGAAACATACATGTCATAGAGTTGCTCTAAGAATTTATAAAAAATAACATAATCTTTTTAGTAAATGTTAGTTAATATACATTTAAAACTATATATATATATATATATATAAATATATCTTATGTTTCCTCAATTATAGTGAAGAAAATTGTTTATGTTTAACAAAATATTTCAAAAGTCTAGTTCACAATACACATTACTGTTTTTTTATTTTTTTTTATTTATATTTAATTCAATTGTACATTAAACTTTAATATAAAGGCGAAAGTGAATGTGTGAAAATTAATATTATAAACAAAATTATTAATTTTAAAATAAATAGTACGTGGAATGTGTATTGAATATAATTCAGATGATGAGTATACCTTTTTCTTATTAAATGCTTTTTTACAAAATTTTATTTTAAATATTTTTTATAATAATAAACAAATAAATAATAAATTTTCTTTTAGTGTAACCGCTGCTGCAGTCGTGCTACAAAGAAATAAATCGCAATATATATCTAGGTCTATATAAAACTCTTAAACCTGACTGACTGATTAGTCATTATCATTTAATATTTAAATATAAATCATTTAAATAATAATATTAAAATTATAATTAGCAATTCACGAACAGGCCAAATGGTAGAATCTATTAAAGTGAAATTTTTATAGTAATATAAAAAAATTTTGTTTCAAATAATGAAAAATACATTTGAAAATTGCTTATTGACAAAAAAAAAAAAACAATATATATATATTAAATGAAAATCTTGTGTTATTTACAAAAATTCATATTTATGGTGCGTTTTGACTTAAATTCAAAATGTTGCTACTGTGTTTCGACATAAGAAAATAAATAAAATTAAAAAAAAGAAAATAAAATATATATTTGTACCCGGTGGCGCTGTAGACTCACTTTTAGCCAACAATCCCAAGGACATTGTAGAATATTAATATTTACTTAACTATTTTTTTTTTTGGATCGTGATAAGAGCTAAATTATTATATAAAGTTTTCCATAAATGTTGTATATATATTAAAATACTTATATGTGTTCGCGGTTTTTACAAATGTAAGTCAGCTTAATATGATGTTCTTTCATACACTGCGCGCCACTTGAATAGCACATCATTAAAATATGAATTCAAAGCTAAATATCATCCAAACGAATTAAATGATAATGTTAATTTAAATTTTAATTGAAAAACCAATTCATTGCTTATAATTTAAGTTAAAATGGTTTGACTTCTTCAAAGAAACGGCTTAGAAATTTATTTTAATGATATAATGAGAAAAAATGTGTTGGTTTTTTGGCCCACTTGAATAGCACTTAATAACAGTTTTATAAGCTTATGCGATTAAAATAATATAAGTAACAAAAGATAATTAAATTAGGACTAATAATAAGAAGATTTAATAATGGGTTAAGCCCTCCTTGTTATGGAAACCCTCAAATATCCTGTCTTGAATAGAGTTATACAGTTTCTTTATGTAATTATATATGTATATATTGTATTTATACATTTGAAATATGCTAAAGAAAGTATTGCTTCAGAGAATAAATTTAGCTTTAATAAATTTGCCAGAATTTTAATTAATTAAAGAGCATATTCAGTATTTAATACCTCTTTGCTGTTGCCACTTGTCACACAGGCTCTAAAATAATGGCAACTGTGGCAACAAATGAAATAAATGCAACATTTTGTTGCAAGTAGGCTGAAATTTCAGTGTTTAGTTTGGTAAATGCTACGTTATTAATTTAAAAATTCTATAATAAAGTCATTTGCTGTGTTCAAATTGAAGCGTCTTCTTCTTGTTGCAGTTATTTAAATTTCTGAACTGGTTGCAAGAAATACATTGACAAAGTAGCCAGACAACTTTGATGATGGCCAATAACAACAGACAACAACAATTTAGTTAAAAGAAGCGACAAGTGTAACAACAACAACAATTGCAATTGACAACGATAACAACAACAACAACAACAACAGCAAAAGCATTGTTACACTGATTATTGTGTTCAATTTTAATTTGTGCAACATTTTGTGGCCAAAATGTTTTTATTTGGTGTTGACAATTGCCTGATGTGGCAAAAGATCTGATTGTTGTTGCCAATTTTTAATACTCTGTTTATAGTTTAGCATAAAGAGTTTATGTTGGTGTTTCTGTGGAAAGTTGCAACAATTAATTGCGGCAAATATATGCACTAATTGTGTTTTTTTTTTTTTTTTAAGTTAAAAATATGAAATGCTAAAATATGTGCTTATACTTAACATGTTGAATTATATTGAAAATTTTGCAAAAATATTTGAAACTTAATAATAAAATACTTTGGTATAAGGTACAATGTCAAAAAAAAAAAAATTTTATTTATTTCATTTATTAGAAGAAGCTTAATATTTGAAGAAGCTTAATGTATTGCAAAAATTTGTTACCATATATTTTCACCTTTTTTTTTATATATTTTATATATTTTGCAACACAATTCGTTTAAATATAATCTGCATTAATAAAATTAATTCAATTTCTGTATTTACAACATATTAGCATTTATCAAGAATTTTACATTTTTTGTACTTTGACTGCATAATGCAAATTGAAGAAAAAACTGCCAGAACACCGAATCAAAAGAACACAAAATTGAGAGTGTAATCCAGTATAAAATTGAGAAGGAGAAGAATATTTAATATTAATTAAAAAGTATTATTAACTTGAACCCTTGAAACTCTACACAATAATCAACAATTGACAAGAGACTCAAAAAATAACACATTTTCCATTAATTTTCTTTTACTAAATATTGTTGAATATTATCGCTTCAAATTAATTCCATAAAAAGACACATCTTTATAGCTATACTTGGAAAATATAATATAAATATAATTAATAATATTCATAGAAAATTAAGAACCAAGTATACTCCACACAAGCCTACTTTGGCAACCGAAAAACCAGAGTATACTGCAGTCGAAAATTTTAAATTGCAATGTTCTTACTGGTTATTTGCTGCTGCCATCTGTATTTGTAACTATATCTGAATTTGTATCTGGATTTTGTATCTGTATCTATTTACAGGTGCGCTCTGATTGCCACTTTCTTTAAACCGTTTGAACTGTGTCAAGAATTAAATTTGTTTTTTATTTTTTTGCCACTTGTGAATTTCAAGTATGTGGAATTGCATTGAAAAGCCATTTAATTGTATTCACAAGTGCTTTATCTATTAATTTCAAACACAATTACAATAACGACAAAAATTGTGCATTTAAATTTAAGTATGTTCAAGTTGTTAATCTCGTTTTAATTAAACGCTTAACAATTTCACATGGGAAGCGATTAATAAGCGCGGCCCACACAAAAGCGCCAAAAAAAATGCCGCAACAATTTAATAAAATGTTTAATGCAAATTACAATAAACAAATAATATAAGTATATATATATATTTTTTTTTTTTGAATAACAACAAAAGAGGCAACCTGAGCATTTAATGTGATTTTATTTTTTTGAGCTTAAGCTTACAATCAGTTACAGATGCAGATACAAAATATAGATAATGCGATTGAGATTCGGTTTCGGATTCAATTTCAGTTTGCCATTGTTTGTTATGTTGCTGTTGTTGCTTTCTCACAATTAAGCAGACAATTTGTTGCCGCCATTAAACAAGCGAACAAGTAATCAAGGCATAGACGGCCCAAAACAGCCCAAACAACCTGACAAACTAGCAAATACTTTGCACAGGCGTATAAAACAACAGTACAATACATATATACACACATACACACACACACACACACACACACACTCACACACACACCAACACCAACACACCACATTTGGCGCCTTCATCTCTGTTATACCCTATAATCAAAGTTGTCTACTAATAATTTACTTATTATTTTTTTGATTTAACAATAATCGATTAAATCGATATCAACTAATCGATAAAATTTAATTTTTTTCGGTTAAGCAATCGCTTGCAATATTTTATGATGCTTCTGTGTAGTCAACAGAATTTTAAAATAATTAATTATTTAACTTTTAGTCAACAGAATTTTAAATTAAATTATTATTTAACTTTTAATTAAATTTATACAAAATATTAAAAATGTAAAACATACTTAATACGAGTTTCTAAAATATAAGATTCAAGATATTAAATATGTCTAAGTATATCTTATTTCTATGTATAAAAATATCCTATAAAAAGCGTGTTATAGACAAAAAAAAAAAATTTATGTTTAATTTTTCGGTCGAAAAACTATGAAAAAGAAGGAAGAAAAGGAAAAAGAAATCGATTTTCCATTATTTTAGTCTAAGTTTTAGGGTTTTGTTGTGTTTATCAATTTAACTTTTGAATATTTCAAAGCCTACACTAACAGATTTATAAATTGACGAAAGGTGTAAAAATGAAAAGAAAAAAAATTGTGTGAAAAAATCTTATAATCGAAAATCATGAACCAGGACAATGCTCATGCAAAATTTATTTTAAGGATTTTCGATTATAAGTTTGTTTAACATATTCTATTTCTATTCTGTTTCTATGTTCCGAAATGTTTTCAAACTTTTCCGTTTCAAAAAGTTTCTATAAACTTATATATTTGAATAAATATTATTGCACTTAATAAAGGAATAAGCTTTTTTAATCCAATATTTAATATTTTTTCCAGTTTCCAGTTTTTCAGTATTGCTGCGAATTAAATGGATTTTCCAAGATTATTAAATATATTGTATAGAATGTAAATACCTTAAAGATATAAAATAGATATGCTAAACTTCGTGCTAAATTTCAATTCTCTAGCTTTATATTAAGAGTTAATGCCAAAAAATCGAGCTTTTTTCTCATAGAGGAGTCAGTAAGTTTATTTTAAGGATTATAAAATACCATATACAATACGCAAATTATGTTTAATTCAATGATTTTATTATATATTTATTTTATTAAATTTTTGTCGCCTTTCTATAAAATTTACAGCGTATCTGCAAATCGGCAATATTTATTAATAAATCAAAAAAAAAAATATATTCAACAGTTGCTGGTTTGGGGCCAACGCAAAATGGCAATTCTCGAGTTCCCATTTGTCGTATCCATACCCTGTTCCCCTTTTATCAGGCCCCGTCCCCGTTAGCGTCTAAATTCGATGTCGAGTGCTTTTTAATTGTCAGCCTCAAGTGCTTTTCGACTGTGCGAACTTAATAAATCTTTTTCAATATTATATATACCAGTAATTTGGCAGCAAACGGCTTTGGTTTCTTATTTCTATATTATTGTATTTGTAACTCATTTTGTTTGATTTGTGAAACATTTTGGCGTAATTGAAGTGAGTCAAGTGACGAGACAAGACAACTTGAGCAGTTTTTAGATATGCATATCAATTGCTTGAAACAATCAATTTGTTGTTTTATTTTTTTTTTTATTTTTTTTTAATTTTTTGTTTTTTTTTAACGCCCTTGGCAATCAATTTGGCACAGCAGGCGGACAGGTGGCCAGCTGGCCAGTTTGATTTGTCTGGGAACAGGTGACAGACTCAATTGATAACTCAACTCTTAAATTCCATTCAAGCTTAGCTCAGTTTATTTCAGTTAAAGATTATTGTATGTCTTCCCTATGATATTCATGCAAATAACTTGATTTACACTTTAAATTATTATTAAATTTGTGATAGCAAATTGAAGGTAGTACGTACCCTTTTCCATATAAGCCAAGAATCATCATTCTGTGATAAATATTTCCATTAAATAGCTTAATTTCCAGTATTTCCCCTATTACAGATGATTGAGAGGAGTGGGAATATATTCTATTACCGTATTCTGTTCGATATCAATACACTGACATAAATAAGAATCGGTTTAATAGCTTTAATGCTCAACTTTTGTATATACAAACTTGCACAAATACTCAGCTGTCAAAGCCGCAAATGTGAAACATATGTATGCTCATTTAATGCATTAATAAGTTTTTAATTTATTTAGACAATTTTATAGATAAATAACCACATTATTGAGCTTTGCAGATTTGCTGGCTGTTATGAGCTGCTGTAAGTTGTATTCATGCAACATTTGAATGCCAATGCTGAATCATTTGCCAGCCAACTTTGGTGTCTGACAAACAGAACTTGTCTTGACTTGTGGACCTGACACTGCAACTGCCTGCAACTGCAGCTGAGGCAGATGCAACAGGCAACAGGCAGCAGGCTAAACAGCTGCCAGTTGTTCATTTGGCCAATTGCAACTTGGCCAAGTGCGTGAATATGGCATGCCAGTAATACCAGTTGCGCTATCAAAGCGACATATACAATACCGATACCTTTCAATATTCAATACCCTCATTGACTTCAGGAATCTACATAGCATATACACTGATAAATAAATTTTAAAATTAATTATCGCTAAGTCTACAATATTTAATTGAGAACAATATTTTTCTTTGATTTATGTAAATAATTGATAAATCTTTTTTTTTTATATTCTTGAAGTAAAAATGTTATTGTACATATGTTTGTTTTACAGATTATTGTTCCTGTGGCTGCTTTATAATAATATAAATTGAAATGCTTTTTTTAATAAATAAATAAAATAGATTAAATATCTTTTATTTGCTCTACATCAAAAGCCTTACAAAAAAAAAGCCAAACACATGCAACAAAATAAAATACAATATTTTATAAAGGAATTTTTATTTTATCAGCCCTATGCTCATTTATAGTGTTCTAATTCAAATATTTTCTAATGAATCAGATGTGCCTTTGTCAATAAAAATTAGGAAATAATAGGTAATCGCAAATGTGTACAGTGAAAGTATATTTTTAATTTATTATTAATATATATAATAGACTAAACCTAATTTATCATATAACAAAAATTATATGCTTTGACAAGTACTTAAGTAAAAACATTAGGTGTGATGAATCATTCAGATAATACCCAAATAAATAATAGTTGAAATATGTTCAGAGTAGAATCTATATTTTTGCAAAAGGAGCCCAAAAAAATGTATAGGTATTCAATAATAGAGAAATTTATGCTTTTTTGGCTCAATTTTTTTAGTTGTTCGTAATTGCCAGGAAAAGATTTCTAAGAAGGAATATATTCGGAAAACTTGCCGGAAAAGTCGCTAGCGCCTCAACAGATGTATTCACTGTTAAAGTATAGAGAACTGTTAACGTATGCAGCACTGTTAACTTAAACAGCACTGTTAAGGCATACAACACTGTTAACGCGTACAACAGTGCTGTAACAGCACTGTTACAACAATTACAGTAAGCAGTATTTTTTAAATAAAATACGAAAATTACAGTAGGCAGTATTTTTTGAATTAAAACGATTTTTATTGTATTATTTGAACGTAGAATAATTTATATGACAGAATAACATTTGCTGGGTCAACTAAAATATGATTAGATTGGTTTTAATTTTTTTTGAGAGAGGGCGTAGCAATGCACGCCGGGTAGACTAGTTATATATAATATGATGTATATAATATTAAATTATTAAATGTTGAGTATTTTTTAAAATTCTCTTTTTTTGTAAACATATAATATGAAATTAGAGTAACTTTAGTTTCTCAAAGTGTACATACTCGTAGATCTTTGCATGTTCGTGTGCATTTGTCACTAGCGATTATGATTGTCGTCGCCCTGGCACCGCATAATATGGCCAGAAATGTCGATTCATTGACCAAATGGCTAAATGAACATGGTCGTTGGTCAGTTAGCCCAAAAACCCGTTCGCAGTGACGTCTTGTCTTGGCCAACTTGGCAGAAGAACGCATTAAACATTGCAGTTAATTAGTCAAACTGTTGCTCAACCGGGATGGCAACATAGTACACAGAGAGAGAGAGCTTTTGAAATCAAAGGAAATGTATCTATTGGCCAATTGAGAATCAAAAAAATTGCAAAAACTTTAAATCAATTTGCACACACTCAGACTGTTGAGCCAATTAGAGTTAGACAGCCAGCAGAGAGTTAGTCTGGCCAGGCACTTAATATATAGGTTTAAATCAAATATTGATCACTTAGTGCAAATAAAATTGAACAATTTATGATTACACGCAGACAATGTTGCAATCGTTTAAACTTTCAACTACGGTATATGCAGTTGTTACCAATATGCTCAATTCACAAATACTTGTGCTCCAATTTGTGCCAAGTGTTTCTAACGGCAATCAACAAATGCAAATTTTCATCACCAACTTCTATTAACTTGGCCAGAAAGGAGCAGCCTGCCACAGAACCGTTGTGTTGCTGTACACACATGTATACAACAGCATTTACATATGCATTAGATAACTCACAGTCTACACTATAGAACAGCAAATATACAATGCCATATACCATTTATATAACTATTTTTATTTTTATTCATTTCTTTGTTAACAATGCATAACACGTACTTCAAAGCCTTTGCATTTCTATTGTTTGTCTAAAGTGTCGAAGAGTACATACTAAGTATTAATGGAGCATACCAATCAGCTGTTGATTTTTTGTTAAGAATAGTTATTGATTAATATATACAAGGTATATATCGTATATAGTAAAAAGTAAATAATAATAGTTATCTTCATTTAAGTACACAATTTAATATATTGCTTAGGCTTTAATGCATGTTGTTTAACATATTTAATTAAATAAAAAAAAATAAAAAAAATAAAAATATTTTTGACTATTTTTGGAATGACGAAGCTATGTATACTTGCATTGGTTAAAAAAAAAACTAAAGTATTTTACCCATCGTTCCTATGGCAGGCATATCATAATATGATCGTCCGCTTTGGAAAAAATTTAATCAGAGTTTTTATCGAATAGTAAAACTTAGAATTTGAGATATTTTGAAAAACAAAAATTTTTTTCAAACTACACTTCTTTCAAATGATTGTTCATATGAAAGCTATAAAATATATTGCTTAGATTTTGATGTTCAGATCATAATTCTACATCGATCTGCCAAATTTGGTTTTAATGTGTTAAAAAAAAAAAATTTTTTTGTCCGATCTTTTCTATGGCAGCTATATGATATAGTAGTCCGATCCAGCTGATTTTGGGATATAAGCTGCCTGCAACGGAAAGTAGCATCTGTGCCAAATTACATAAAGATAGCTAAATAATACTAGAATAATTGACAAAAAATTGATGTGAAATAAAGAAAAAATAAGTTTTTCTATAAACATTTTTTTTTCAAATTATTAAAACCAAACGTACCAGATCGATGATTTTATTATGATCTAGATCTTCTGACTAATTTTAGTCAAAATCGAACCAATTTATCACATAGCTTCAATATCAAACATCGGTCGAAACATTTTGCCATGTAAATATTTAAGAAAAAATAAATTCTCAATAATTTAAGGAACATTTTTATATAGGAATGCTGAATAGTAGGGATAAAACACATTCTTATAAAGAACTCTCTTAAACAAATTGAAATTTTTCGAATTAGAATAAATATATTGCATATTGGATACTATCGATATTAATCGATACCGTTCTAGCTCATTTTCTTTTACTGCGTCCATCTCTTGAATAATATACACCAACTTTGGCATAGAGACTATCGTATCTCTCAGAAGTTCTCGCTTAAATATCAAATTTATGTCAATATTATTTACAGGGCATAATTTAGTCAAGCATACGAGAACAATATCGAATTCCTTTACTGAAACTTAATTCTTATAAATAAGAAACTCTATTGCACTACATTCCGAACAAATACCAAAAAAATAGACTGTGAGTACTCGGTATTCGTTAATGGGCACTCGTATTCGTATTCATCTAATAGTAAACTGATGTCTGATGTCTTTGGCAAGCGCTTGTAGTGCAAATTTAAACATCAAATTGATTTGAACATGAACGAAATCTATGACAACGAACAACAACAAGAGCAACAACAATTGCAATTGTCTGTGGCACGTTATCAACAACAATAGAAACAACAGCAACAGGCTGTGTAGATAAAACTAAAGTGTTTACGATCTGTTTAATATAGCAACAGCAACAGCAACAGCTACAACAACAACAATAACCACATTGAGGTTCACATTGCAAGTCTTCCATTTGGCTGTTGCCCCATGTGTCCATGTTCATGTTGCAACT
This sequence comes from Hirtodrosophila alboralis, assembly GCA_035043045.1. Classification (NCBI taxonomy): domain Eukaryota; kingdom Metazoa; phylum Arthropoda; class Insecta; order Diptera; family Drosophilidae; genus Hirtodrosophila; species Hirtodrosophila alboralis. The sequence goes on along the minus strand of JAWNNH010000664.1, from coordinate 28,047 downwards.
TGACTGCAGTCAGTGGGGCTCTGTGCCGTCGTCGTCGTCATTGTCGACGATCTGGAAAAACTTGTAACCTTGCAGCCTTGTCATCGTCATCATGCAGAGGTTGCCAGTCGAATCACCGAACCACCAAACCACCAAACGACCAAACGACCAACGAATCACCAAACGGACGACCCACCGAACCACTGCGCAAATATTTTGTTAGTACTTTTAATACACTTGCAAAGGAGTATTATAATTTTGTCATGAAGTGGGCAACGCATAGCAAGAGATGTCTCCGATCTCATATAAAGTTTATATATATATAGCCATGTCCGTCTGTTGCTATGTCTCTCAACTTTTGAGACATCTTGATAAAATTCAACACAGCTGCTTCTCTTTGTTGCAGGCAGTTTATATCCAAAAATCTGCCGGATCGGACCACTATATCATATAGTTGCCATAGATATGATCGGTTGAAAAATTTTTTTTGGAAGATATCAAAGCCAATCTTGCCAGATCGAGAAGTATTATGATCTGACCAAGTTTTATTAAAATTAAACTAATATATCGTATAACTCCCATATGAACAATCAGTCCAAAAATATTTTTGTATGAAAAACTTTTTTATTTTGCAAGATATCGAAATAAAACCCAACAATTCGATGTATCAATACGATTTGTACAATCTACCCATGTTCGATCAAAATCGGACAAATCTATTATATAGCTGCCATAGAAACAATTAAGTAATGTATTCTTCTATAAAAATCTTTTTTTTCAATATATCAGAACGAAACTCTCCAGATCGATATAGAAATTTGCTCTGTGCAATTAAATAATGTTTAAAAAAAAATCGGACGACTATATCAGATAGCTGCCATAGGAATAATTGGTCGAGTATTCAAATTTATCATAAAAAATAATTTAAAAAAAAATTTTTTTTATCTTTAACATTACAAGGGTATATAGCTTCGGCGTGCCTTAGTTAGACATTTCTTTCTTGTTTTTATTCAAACCATTTCCTTTTTGTAACTGTGTGTTATGTTGCAGGCACAACAACTCTATGAGTGTTGTGTGTGTGTGTGTGTGTGTGTGTGGCTTGCTGCTAAAATTATGTTCGATATCAATTTCGCGTGGACACATGCCAACAGACACGCAACGCCACCAAACACGCGCACCACATTTCTTTCTCCCTCTCTCTCTCTCTCTCTGTCTCTCTCTTTCTAACCGGATCGAAATGTGTTATGGAATGGGTTAGTATGCTTTAAGATGGTATAAAATAATCAGATGGTATAACTTTGGTATGGGCTAGTTTTTTTTTCCTTACTTATTTTTTTTTTTGGTTTAGTGAGGTTTTTGTTCAAATAAAATACAAATACACATCTAAATGCTAAGCTGTGTGTAATTGAAAATTCGCCAGCAGGAGAGTCGGAGTTTATATATATTTTTTTAAAGCTGTTGTTAGTTGGTTCTTGATGGTCGATGGTTGCCTCTAGTGCCCTCTATAAGCCTGGTCAGTAGGAAGTAATTACGGCATGTGGCTAGTATCGTAAGCAACTTCAACTTCAAGCTTTACAATTAGTGTATGCGTTGGTTAAATACTCACTTTAAGCCTTGTGCGTGTTTTGTAATTATACTCTACTTTCTAACAGTTAAAGCGGGTTTATTTTGTTTAAGAATTACAGCTGATTTGCATGTTTGTTTATGCTGGAGTGTGCATAAATTTGATTAAAAAACATATCGATAGTTTTTACACACTCCAAGAAAAGTATTTTGATAATAAAAAAAAATAAATGTAATGCGCACAATAATAAAATTTAAGATCCATTCTAAAAATAACAAAGATCCTATTGTAAGTATATAGTTTTTAATAATAATACATAAGTTATTAATCAAATATATTCCATATTATTTTATAAACAAAATTTATGCTCACCCATCTATATCAAATATTTGATTCGTTTCTCCTTTCCAGCCAATTTGTAAGAATATAATTTTTATTATTGTAACAGGAGAAAAATAATCGATTTATGAAAATTATCGATACAAATTTTGTACAGTTTCTTACAACAAATTTTCTAAGAAGTTATCGCAATTTTAAAGCTTTTATATTTTACTTTAATATCCTTTTTTTTTTATAAATATTAACAGAGTATATTCTAGCACAACCTTTAGCTGATTGCCATATGTGCAAAATGCTTTTATTTTTATTCTATTTGCGATTTGATATGGTTTTGGTATTTAGTCCCCAGGCACATGGATGTTTCTGGTACTGGTGTGGGCGTGGCAAAAGTCAATAAAAACTAGGAAGTGGGAAGTGATAAACCAGACAGTTTTTCAAATCTCTAACATTTGTCTCTGTGAAGCTGCATTCAACTCAATGTAGTAGCCATCAACTGATCAAGTTTTAAATAAGACTCTTGGCTATACTCATATGTGGGCTGTGTTACAACTATAACATTTTGTCTGAGAAAGTTGCTTATACTTCTTTGAGTAGAGTAGAGTATGGGTCTCGGGATTAAATCCCAAATAATTGCCATAAACATGATTTTAAAGTTAACTGAAACTCACTTATTGAATTGAACTTAAAATATACATTTGAATATATCAGAGCTGGTCGGAGCAGATTACAATATCATATAGCTGGCATTGAGTTGATCTATCGGGATTTGAAGTTGTCTACGAAAAATGTTTTTTTTTTCAGGAATGCATAAGTAAATCATTGAAATTCCAAGGATAACTGTTTCTATTTTTATTTTATATTTGAAATATTAATACTATTACAGTTTTAACTATATATTAAGGCAAAATTTTGAGCTTCTAGCTTTATATGGTTTTTTATATTTAGCTTCCTTGGGCTTCTATGTAGGTCAGTGCGCTTAGGTTCCGCTGCAAATGCCCCAAACACACACACACACACACACATGCACACTCACTTGAATACACAAAAACCCCCAATGGGTCTACAATGTTGCTGCACGATTTAAACGTTTAACGTTCTTGGCCATCCATTTTGGCCATTTTGGTTGGCCATATATTTAGGCGGCTTGATGCGCTAATAAAGTGCTCAAAAATGCGCTAAAGACTTGTACAGGTGTATGTGTGTGTGTGTGTGTGTGTGGTTTATGTATATAGATGTGTGTGCGTGTTGCACATGCATAAACATTCATCCATAACGCTTGAATGATGAGTGCTGCAACAGTTGGAGCCGCCTCTTAGTCGTGTCGGCAGTTTGATCATTTTTGCTTTCATCTCTCGCAGAGCGTACAACATTTTAGATATCTGTGGCAAATGCATAAAATCTTATAATTTGCGCACGTGTTAATCAGACATTGCGCTGCACTGGATTAAAGCGCCGGCCAAGTTGCAAGTTGCAAGTTGCAAGTTGCCAGTTGCAGCCACTCAAATTTAGATGCCTCCAGATGTGGCTCTCTCTTCTTTATACAGTTAACTTTGAACTAACGAATATTTATACCCTTTTGCCTTTGATCAAATGTTGCCCAACATAATTAATTTAAAGTGAACAAAAAATATGCGCAGTTTAATTGAGATATTGTAAAAACAATTGTTTTATCGATTGTTTCTATCATAGCTATAAGATCCGATTTAAGTTTCAATAAAAAAAAAGAACAATCGATTTTCTTTTATAATATTTTTTAATCCTAATTACTCGATTTTATAAATAAGAACGCTTGTCCTCACAATTTCCAAATATATCATAAAATAAAAATACTATAATACTCTACTGCATATGCAAATTGTTGCATACTTATGGGCTGTGTTTGCTGCATATTTCTGTTCTTCCTGTAATTCCTAACTGGCTTTAACAGTCACTTTTTATGTTCTATGCAGTTTCTCGGTACTTTTAACATTGTTATATTTTTTTTCCAGTGCTTAAGCTACAAAATTTACAGGACCACACACGTCTCCTCTATTATGTTACACATTTTACAACATATTTATAATATCCACAGTAAGTGTATTACCATATAGTTGTTTCAGTCTGACGGGGCGTCGGAACGTTGCATGGCTAAGCAACAATTTTAGGCTAATGATGTGCTCATATTTAAGTTAGTTGAAACGCTTTTAGTGCAAGGCATAATTCAAGCGATGACCAGTCGAAGCAGACACTTGTCCAGATTTTAAATACCCTATAAAAACTATGTTGAACGAGCAAGTATTACAAAGTTGTGCAAATATTTATGTTTACAGTTAACATCTATGATGCTATTAGATAAAGTATATTTTTGATAAGCATTTATCTCTGCCATCTGAATCAAATCATTATGTTGATGTCGATTTATAGCTAGTATGTTTTCTTTTACACTTGATAAATTTAGAGGACTATCATATATATATATACGTTTTTGTATTCCATATATATATATATATGTTTATTATACTGTATATTTATTATACTATATATATTTATATTACAATACTGGTGGGTTTCTTAACACCATAATATAGACTGAGTTAGGTTAACTTGAACGGTTTTTTGGTAGGGAAGAAGTAAATTACAAAAAAAATTTTGAATATTTGATATTTTTATTAAATAAAGTCATCTTTTTGTGCTGAATATTTCGGAACTTATGTACAGTGATTTGAGTATATATTTTATGCTATGTAAAAATCTTATCAATATACAATAGTGTTTTTTTTCGCTTTAGAAATATACAATATTTTTGTTAGTGGGACATAAGAGACATATTGAGAATTTAATAACGATTAAATTTTATTCAGGCATCTATATTCTGTCTGTTGTTTCTAGCTTGGAATACAAATACATTTAAAATTTAATTTTTTTTTTGCCCTGTACGTCTATGTTAAATATTTCTTAAAATCGAGATTTAATTATAATTTTTAAGGTTTACTTTTGGTATTTGGCACACACATACAGCTTCAACTTTTCATCTATATTGTGTGCAAATTTGAGAACAATTGTCTAGTAAAAAGGAGATATTCAAAGAGCTCTAGTTTTTTATTGTTAGTTCAATTAATATTTTTTTTTAAATATTTACATATAATTAAATTATAACTGTAATTCTTAAGGCATTATTTTGATTTACAATATTTTTCAAATATTCTCAAATATTTAGAAACAGTCTGAATATGTTTTGTAATGCTCTTTAATTTGTTTTTTAGCATTTTCTTCTGTGTAAGTGTAATTTTTTATATTCTTAACAAATTAATATTTACATATAAAGGGTATCAGTTCTTCTTGCATACAAGATTGAAGCATTCTGACTTGTCTTGTTGTTGTTGCTGTTGCTGTTGCTCAGGTGCTGTCTCAGGTGCTCGGTTGGACCGCATGCTGGTGCATTTAATGATTGCACGCCTTGACTTTGGCAATAAAACAAATTTGTGCCCATAATTTTCGAAATTCAAATAACAAATGCAGCAGCAGCAGCAACAGCAGAGACAACATTGGGGATGCCAATGGCAATGGCATTGGAGCTGAAGCTGGAGTTGGAGTTGAAGTTGGAGCTTGAGATGGCGATAGCGATGTCGACTCTCCGATTTCTGCAAGTTTCTGCAACTTGTTTGCATTGAAAATTTATTGTTACGCAGTTTGGCCACTGGAATGGCAGGCCGGAGATGGAAGCTGGGAGTGTAAACTGGGAGAAGCTGGGGAAGTTTGGGGATGCTTGGGGTAACTTGGGGAAGCTGGAAGTTAGCCAGCGCACGTTTGGCTTCTTGGCCAAACGATTTATGGCATTGCTGCAATTGTTGCCAACTGTAAATGCTGCGGCAAACAAGTCAATTGAATTTATTTCGTTTATAAATTGCCTCTCTCAAGCATAGCAGCTGGCTGAGCTGAACTGAACTGAACTGCGCTGAGCCTACTCTCAACTTCTGGCCAACGCCTCAAGTGTCAATTGGGTTGCGAACTTGGCTTGGTAGTTGGAGTTGGTAGTTGAAGTTAGCTGATTGAATGCACACGCGTTGCCAAGACAAATCACTGAACGATTTGACAGCGTTTGCTGCAACTGCTGTTGCTGTTTTAAAAAAATCTCACAAATCTCAAGCAAATCTCTTGCAAATCGCAGAAATCTATGCAGTGTCTTTTTTTTTTTTTCTTTCCATACTTTGTGGTCTTCAGTCTTCTGTCTTCTGCTTTTTTTTTTTTTGCAGTTGGGGACAATAAACGTTTGCAGCTGTGGCTTAAGCTGTGATTTACGCTTTTTCCGCTTGCTGTTTATATTGTTGTTGTATTGTTGTTGTCTTGTTGTTATATTGTTGTTGTCTTGTCTGGTTGCTTGTGCTGTCTAGTTGTTGTGTCTCTGTTTGTATTTGTGGCTATTCAAAAGTCAACATAAAGTAATTTGCATATGACTCAAAACTTCCTTTCACAATAACAATAACAGAAATAAAATAAAAAAAAACCTGGAACTTTCAAATTGCGAGCAAAGCACACATATTAGTTAGCAAACTCATACATATAACTATGCTAACTAATACACGCACATTTAATAGATTTATTGTAAAATTAGCGCAAAATGCCTTTGAATTTCCTTGCGTTCAAACAAAAGACTTAGGCAACGAACTTGCTTTCACAACAAACACGCGCGCACACGCACAGACAAGCGCCTCTTAACAAATTATTGATTTATTGCTCAAAAATAATAAACCACACACACGCACACACACACACACATGACTAGAAAAGCTAAAATCACACAATACAGTCAAATTGAGTTGTTTCTTTAAAAGTTGGCTCAACAAATTTCATGATGATAATTTACAGTCGAACTTCTTTAGCTTGAATTTTTGAATGTACCAAAATGCATTTAATTCTTATTATATAAATTGAAACTCTTCTTTACTTGAACATAAGCATAACTATTTTATTAAATTATGATTTCTTGAATAGCGTCTAAAAATAATTCTAATATTTAAAATTTCCTTTTAGCTAATATTATAACCTGAGGATCACAGGTTTATTTTAAATAAAGTTATTTGATATATATACACAAATTACGATGACTGCTCTCAATTTTTTATTACTAGTCGCTGATATTTTATTTTAAATTAAAACTATCCTTTTAATCCATCAGAGCTAAGTAATATTCCCCTGACAAGAGGAATAGCTTATTTTATAAACATTTTTCCTATTTTTAGAATTAAAAAACAATTTGAACTGCAATTGATTTGATGGGAAATGATTATGAAAACATTTTGTTAAATTTATAGCCATCTTCTATCCACTATTTTTTTTTGGAATGTTCATATATAGTCAAAAAATAATTTAAACTTTCAATTTATGTAAAGTAACATAAAAATGAGTAAATGTAAAGTCTTAATAAAATGTCAATAACTCAATTTTTTTTATTCGAGTCCAAACTCAATAAAGAAAGTTTGACTGTACTTCTGATAAATATTTAATAAACATATTAGAGTTGACAACAATTTTTAATGCGCAGATTTTTTATTCCACAAATTTGTTCTGCATATGTATTTAAAGCTTTATATCTGAATATATATAAAATACACATTTATACATTTATGCTATGTATGTATGCTATGTGGATGTCCAAGTATATTCATAAAATGGTCTTGTTTACAATCCCTAAAGGTCATTATCGTAAAAAGTTTAAGTGCTATAAAATTAGTCATGATAATTCTCATAAAACATTCAATGGCCCAAACTAAATTTAATGTGTTTCTGTGTGTGTGTATGTGATTAATTTAGTGTTTTGTACTAACAATAAATTTATTTGAACGATAAGCGAGTGCAGAACGATTTTTAGCTTTATTTTAATAACCTTATAACATACTCAAATATACTTTTGAGTGATGTTGTTAATATTTAAGTATGTTGCCTAAGTGACATTAAATCTATATTGATGTAACTTATTGCTTTTAATACCAAACAATTTCTTATAGTATATAGGTATGTATCAAAGACTCTATTATCTATAATAATATATTTTACAGAGCATTTATACATCATAGAGATGGAATAAATCTAGAACTTCCATATCTATGATGTATTAATATATGCATATTAGCTAATTTTTTTTTATAGATTTAATTCGATTAATGTTTGCTTATTATTAAACATAATAATAGTTATTAATGCATATATGTTTTATATATACCAGTATATATTAAATGATTATTGTATCTATTCTATTTTAATTCTAGTTATTTCGGTGTGGCTTGCATCGCTTCTTTTTTTGCGTAAGTAAACATAAGTTGTATAATATTTATATATATTTTTTATTTTATAATTTCAACCCAATAGTTTACAAATTTAGAATGCATTTTTATGAATAGTTTATGTATTTAGTTTAATGAGTTCCATTTTTTTATTCATTAAGTTTGACTTATGGCTTGATTTTATTTCAGTCACTTAATATATTCCATAAATTTCTGGTTGAAAGTTTTTTAGGATAAAAACTGTTTATTTCGTCAACTCAATATATTTTTGTATCTTATACATAGTTATAATAAGTTCAAAGCAGAGTTCTATAAACATATTTTAATTTTAAGGATGTTTCAGCTGCAGTTGCTGTTGCAACTTTAGCAATGTTGCAACTGTTGCTACAATGCATTTTAGAAATGCCAGCGAGTGACTTATTGGCACAGCATGATACACGATATTGTTGCAACAATTATACACGACTTTAAACTAGACTATAGATAAATGTATAGATGCAATAATAATAATAATAACAACAACAACAACAACTACTATAGCTAAATATGAGTAGGCAATAATGACCACAATGACAATGAGACAACTTGGTGCATCAACTCACGTACGCAATTGCGTTGATGATTGGAAATGAAAGAAAATACCATAGACCATTCTCAAAGACAATGTTGACAACGCCCGTTGTGAGATCCCAACTTCAATATCAACTCCAACTACATGTCGCACACATAGCTCCACATAGTTCATTCAGGCTCTGGAGTCGGCCAATTCCACGAAAGTGATTGATTACAATCAAAATGCGGTGCAGAGCAAAATGTATGCAGTCAAAGCGATCAATTAAAACGACTGATGATGATCAATTATCGGTAAGCTGTAAGCTGTACAAGAAGATGAAAAAGAAGCTGAAGAAAATAACAAAAAAAAAATAAAAAATAAATAAATAAATAAAATAAAACTGAAGAGGAGCAAAGAGCAGCGCCGAACTCAATATCAATTCCAACTGGCCAAGTCATGATGCGTTTGCACTGGAATACAATGGAAAAAATAGCAATTATCAATAATTAAATTAGAATTTAAATTTTCATAGAGTCAATAGCAGAATCTTTAATAATATCAAGCATACAAGTATGCTTATACATATATATTTTGATGCCATAAAAAACTATAGATCGAGAAATGAGTTTTATCTTTTAAATGGCCAATACAAAGTTCAAATAATTTTCTCATTTTATTCCACTGTGCAGCAGCTGGTGCACTTGATACAAGTCAAAGCAATGTCTATAATGACGATCACGTTGGCTTTGATGTGCTCGCATTGGCCCAGTCATCGTCATCGTCATCGTCGTCGGCATCGGCATCGTCATCGTCATCGCCTCATTTTTATTCTCATCATCTCGGCTTGTCATTGTCTTTGTTGTTGTTGTTTTAGTTGTGGCAACAATTTTAACACATCGTAAAGCGGCTTAAAATGTTGCCTTGATCTTGGTTGCAGCCACCGTTTGTTGCATGCCCTCCTGCTCCTCCCACCAACCAACTGCCTCTGGGCATTACATAATCAGACCTCCACATTGAAGTTTTTTTTTTTGCCTCAAATCAAAGTTGAGGTCATTTGATTGAATGACTGATCTATAGAATTATTAAAAGTTCGTGATATGCAATTCGTTCAATTTATCCCCACAATAAAACTGGGTAAAAAGAGTCACAGAACCGGAGGAGGTATCTTCGACCATATAAAGTACATTTATGTGTATATTCTTGATCAATATTAACAAGCGGACTGATCTAGCCCAGTTCGTCTGGCTGTGTTAAAACAAATAGATTTTAGAGACTATAGAATATAAGAAATTATGTATGAAGATTCCTATATACCATGTGCAGTTCTGTTATTTCAAATTTTCAAAATATTCCCCTCGATAACGCGATAAATCGATAAATGCGATATAGAGGTAAAATTTTTAATTTAATTTAAAATTAATTTTTTTTTTTATTGTGAATTTAAATATGTTTGTATATGAGTGTATTTGTGTATGCAGATCTAGGCCTGTGTACAGGGTATCCTGTGGCCGTGTATACTCGACTAAAGCACTCTAACTTGAATTGAATATGAAAATTTTAAAGTCCTGAACAGATAATAGTCTAGTACCCTGTACCCAGTACTTTAAATGGTACTGGTGCTTATAATTCTCAATTAGTTTAAGCGACAACTTGAAGTCTGACTGTTATTGTACTATCAAGAATTTTTCTGTTTTTTTTTCTCTATTTTATCTAATTTAATTAATTTACAAATTGACATATATTTCTTTTTTTTACGAATTGGTTTCAAATGTGACAACCTTATGGAAAATTTCCCTGTGCAGGGTAACATTGTTGCTCCCGGAAAAACTCTTAAACATTTTCTTATGTAATTATTAATTCTGTTTATTTGGATGAATTTTACGCTCTCGCTCCTACCGCACACGCTCTTGCCACACACTGTGGCATGACAGCATTAGTTGATGTAGTTGTCCCATCAAAAGCCCATATCCCATCAATAGAATCGATGAACAATTAAAGATCAAAGAGCGCCATAAAACCACGCTATAAAACAGTTGAAATTACAAATTTTCAAATGAAAAAAAAAAAGAAAAGCGAGCAAGTTATTGGCATTAATTTGATTTGCCTGTTAGCCATCAGGGGCCATTGCCATTGGCATTTGGCTCATTTATTTTAGCTATTTTCCAGTATCGTAAGTTCGATGCCAATTCAAAGTGCAACTCTAAGTCCAAGTCCAAGTCCAGAGGCTGCACATTTCCATTAAAGCTGGCCATACAAAGCTGTCAATTAAGCCACTTGTGGCTGAGACTGCGGCTCACCAAAGACTTCGCCCGATGGCTAATTAGCATAGCCAGCCTCTATATCGATCTTAAGTCTTGATTTTAGTCTACTCTCAGTCTGTGTGCTCCTTGTAGCAGTCACTGTCTTTGTCTTTGATCACAGTACGGTTTTCCACTCCTGAACCGGGTTGTAGCCGAAAAACCGGAGCAATAAACAAAGACATCAATGGCCTGCAGGCAATTGCGGCCTTTTTTTATTATTTTTTATTTTTCAGATTGCGAGCAGAGATGCAAGGCCTAATAAATAATATTTCGATGGCAATGGCAAGCTGGTAGAGCAAATAGTATAAATGCCTAAAACTTGGACTTGTTACTTGCCACGGCGACATATGCAAATGCCACTTCTAAGCTGCCAATTAGAGCTGGAAAATGTATCGATAGTATCGATGATATTCAATTTATTGTCATTAGCGATGGTATTAATTTATATATTTATATATGATGACAAGGATATTTTTTTTGCTTATATATATTTCCCTGCTAAAGAGTGTTTCATACACAGTTGTGTCTACTTAACCGATATTTTATATGGCAGCTAGAAGGTGTAGTATTTTTTTTTTTTCAATTTTTTACCCAACAATATAAAGTAAATTTTTGAGGTTTAAATTGCCAAGTTATGTACTAAAATTAGATAATTTTTTATATAATATTTTGATTTTTATTCTACCAATTTTTCCGCTTTTAATCATATATAGCCAAGTTTTAAAGAAAGTCATTTGATTTTGAGTTAAATTATTTTGAATTATGATATTTTTGTTAATTAATAAGTAAATACTGTAATAACAAAAATTATATATATTATTTTTATAGTAGCTATATGGTATTTATATACTTTATTACGATCAGAGACATCTACTTCGATGCGTTAATAGAAAATCACGTTAAATTCAACGGAAGAGTAACTTTTATTCATTTGGCTTCATGGAAAATAAATAACAATATATTAATTAATTGCTATTATTGGATTAAATGTGATTATTTGATGATCTCTGTCCCAACAGGGGATTAACGTGCACAAAGAAGAATTAATTAGATTGTTGATGCTGGCACAAGTTAATTTTCTATAGAATTATATTGTTACTAGAGAAATGTTTTGAATGTGATTAGTTTTAATTTTATCAAAATATTTACAATATTTTGTATTATTGTTTACCAGTTTGATATTTATTAAAAAATATGAGTAAATCATTTTGACAAGCACTTTTATATAAACTTAATTACATTTAAAGTCTTAACTAAGATTTACATTTAATTTAATTTAATCACAGCTAGTATAATATCTCGATAATATCAAAGCAATTTTATTAGTTTCGATAGTAATAAATTAAGAAATCGATACTATCGATTAGTTGCCACCTTTATAGGATTTAAGCTAGCAAGCGTAATGATAAGAGGCTGGGTGGATGCGGCGTGGCACATGCAACCACACAAATGGATTGAGTGTGGGGCGGGTAGGATGGGAGGTTTAGGCACACGTTCGCCCAGAGACCCAGAGCAATCAATAATCGAGAAATCCAGCGGTGGCAGCAGCAGCAGCAGCAGAGGCAAACCGCCTGTTAGATGGCAATGACCAAAAACCTGTTCCCATGTTCCACCCAACGGGCCGCACATTAGGCGTCCAGCCATCCACTTGGCAGCGGTGTATCCTTTTAGCGGCGCACCAAGAGGAAGAAGGAAGACGAGTGAGAGATGGAGGAGGAGGAGCAGGAGGAGCAGAAGGAAGCTGTAGCTTTTTTAAAAATAGCCACAGACCCAACAAACAAACAAGTCACGGCCACAATCCATGGCCCAGGCCAACGCCAAAGCAGCTTCCACAACTTTGCAACCGGCAAGGAAGAGATGCTGCAGCGGCCAGGTAGGAGGCAGCAGAGGGGCTGAGGCAGAGGTAATGGAATGTAGCAATCGTCTTTCAATGTTTCAATGAGCACAAATTCCTGTTTCTCTGGGCCAGTTCGGGGCATTAGAAGCGTCGCCTGCGCCATTGCCTGACGTTGATTGAAAAACGCAAAGCTTAAAAAATAATATGTATATATATATATATTTATATATAGGATGGAAGATTAAATAGGTGCAACGATGAACTTACAGATGCTCTATATAATTATTAACTTTATATTACTTATGATATAAACACTTAAATACGCAGGGAGGGAAAAAAAAAAAAAATTTGGAAAATTCATCTAGAATTTGATTTATAAAAAATAAAATATTTATCAAATAACGTTCTGTTAACTAACAGATGTAAATTGAGAAAATGTTAGTGCAAATATTATTACCATAATTTTCAATTTCTAATTTAAATTAATTTTAAAGGGACTTCAAATTTTTACCTTTATACATTTAATTCAAATTAATTTCTAGTATTATGAAACGTTTAATGGAAGTAATTGTAGGCTTTTCATATAACACATTTAATATGTAATAACAAGTAAATATTAATGTTATACCCTTTAAAATTTCGTGGTCAACGGGTATTACAAACACAGCAAAATATTGGCGTCGAGAAGAGGCAGTTATTTTGGAGCGCAGAAAGAACAAAAAAAAATTGAAGAACGAAGAACAAAAATTATAATAATAAAAAATGAATTGCAAACCGGAATTTCCTGATCCTGTTGTCTGTGGCCCAACTGTGATTCCTTTTTTTTTTTTTTTAAAGTTCGTTTGCCGCAGATGTTCATCGGCTTTGGCCTTCGTCGGCACTTCGGCTTTTTGCCACACGACTAACAGAACTCATCGCCTGCTGGACCTGGACTCTATGTAAGGCATTGGGTATTGCTTTAGTATTTTTCCTGATGAGGCTGCAGCTCTATCTCTGCCTCTGCCTCCGTTTGTGTTGCCGCCTCCGACTGTGTGCCCCTTGGTCCAGCTAAGAAGCTGCTAACTCTACAATTTTCCCAGCTGTTGTTAGGATCTGCGTCTGCATTTTGATTGCTCTTTATATCGTGTAACCATAAAAATTGTTAAATAGGGTATCATCAAGTTGTACTATAAAGTATATACAAGATATGAAATCGGGAGTAGTCCGACATTTTAAATTTGCTATTTTTGGGCTTAGAAAAAATATTAAAAAATATTTTTTATTTTAGTTCACAATAATTTTCCCTCGACAAGCGATTAGGCGTGCTAATGTTTCTTGTCTTTGAAGCTGAATATCTAACAATCCTATAAAGTTTTCAAGTTGAATTTTTTTTACCAATTTATAGAATTCTACACAAGGAAAAATTATAGTTAGGGTTTTCTGTATTTAAAAATTTTTTTTTTACAGAATTTTAACGAATTTGACAAAAAAATTAATATTTTTTTGCGACAACCGTTTGGCACCTGCACTTGAAAATATCGAATAACATTAGAAAATGGATACAGAACACCCCAAAATTATTTATTTTAATTCAATTTTCTATTTTTTAGCTTATTTATAAATTAATAAAAATTGTGTCGTGCTACCATGATTAAGTGCATTCCCTTGAGTAAGGAGTTATATAATTGCATTATGTCATTTAGTAAAATAGTCTTTCAGGCACTTTTTTTATTTATTCAATTAGTTTAAGAATAAATAAAATTTAGAAATGTAATAATAAATAATTAAGTGAGTATAACGGATTTTTTATATTTTTTAATTTTAGTTAATATCTTATATTAGGTCTTACAACCATAAAAGTAAAACTTAAAATATTAAAAAGAATTTTCTTTTTAAGAATTATATTTGAATTTGTAGGGAACGAGGATTACAATAACAGCGGAATAGTTGGAAAAAATTTCTCTAAATTTTCACCTATAGAGGAATATCTTAAGACTATTCCGCTTTTATTGTATTCCACGTTAAGAAATTATTTTTTTTTTTTGCCATTTCGTAACCATTTGCATTTCTAGAAGATAACATAAAATTTATATGTTTTTATGTTTTGATTATAGGATGTCTACTAAGTGTACTCTCAAGTTTGTTTATGGCCATTTGATTTGCTTAATTCATTGATTTGATGAGCAGATTGAGATGCACAACATTAAATTTATGAGCGTCGGCATCAGCGTTGGCGTCAACGTGAGCAGCGTCAATTAATACGATTATCATGCAGATTAATTGGTCGGACAATACAAATGCAATTAATGTTGAGTAGTTATCTGTGAGATACTTCAGCTGCCGCTGTTGTGGTTGCTGTTGCTGTTCCTGTTGCTACCGGGTTGCCATCATTTCTCATCTTGCATAATTACTAAAGCAACAGCCCCGGCAGGCTGCTGCCACGTGCTGGCTTTGCCACTGCCACAGTTGCTGCCTCCTGCCACAGTGCTACATTGCTACAGTGCCACAGTGCCACAGTAAGTCTACCTTCTGCCGCCTGGCAACGGCGTGAATTGCCCGATTGTGAATGACAACTTACGAGTTGATCATCATTCAACTCGGCTGGTGGCTTTTGAAATATTCTATGGCATTATCTGTTTAAGCACTGGCACTTTATAATCCTACATGATATCACAATTAGCATATATATTCCTCACAGCTTAACAGTTAGTTATCAATCAAATTAATTGAAATTGAATTTATATAGCTGTGAATAATCTGATAATATTTTTTTTATCAAATAATAAGTAACTGTTAGAAATATTTTGTATTGTTTACAAAAGTTGATATTGAATGGAATTTGTTATCTTCTAAATTTTAATTATAAAATGAATAGAATATTAAATAGATTTATTGAAACATTTTTAAATTATATGTTATTATGCTTGTTTCAAAATTATTTATTATTATTATTAATATTAATATATATTTATTATTATTACTTCAATTACGAGTACGTTAAAAATTGGAAACTTTTAATTTATGTATATTTAAAAAATTTGTTATTAATAAACAATTTTCTAATTAGGCTTAGGCAAAAACTTGTTGAATATCTCGCTTGATTTTATAGACTCTGTTTAAATATTCGGAAGTGGAATATAGACATATATAGAGTCCTGGAAAGCTCGGTACTAACACTCTTAGTCTGCTTTTTAGGATCTTTACCATGACAGTTTTATCAATTTAAATATTTTTTGAAAGAAATGATTTAGTTTAGTTATAAGTTTATATTGATTTGCTTTTGCCTAATGCCTTATTTAAATTATAAATTTTAAATTATAATTTTTATTATAATTATCATTACATCATTTATTATTCTTTATTTTCATCATATTTTAATACATAAAACAAATATAAAAATTTACAAAAAAAAAAACTGAATTAATTAAAATATTAAGGAAAAATAAATAAATACATATTTATATCGCTAAAAAACATTTGAAGACGACTCAGACCTTGGAGTCAAATCGAAAAATAATAAAGTATGAAAAATAAATATATAAAAACAAAGATTTTGGTAATTTTTTCTTTTTTATTATTTGTTGTCTTTAATAACGACAAACAAGCAAATAAGCTGCAGGAAAATTTATGAATTGCATTTTGAGTGCATTTTAATGAAGATTCAGATGATATAAAGGGGGCATTGGCAGAGGTGTTAGGACCTAACCAAGGAAGGCACTCGGAAATATATTTTATGGCACATAAACAAAAAAAAAAAAAAACAAATGATGAACAACAACAATAACAACAACAACAACACACACGCAGAGACTAATAAAAAGCCATTAAGGCAAGTTCAGGCAGGTCATGTGACTCAGAGATGGAGCTCTCCCAGCCAGTCTGGTTAAATCTTGGGACTCATCTTCGGGCCCAGGCGCTGGAACATAAATCAACGAAATTAGAAATGGCATCAACACTAACAGCAAAAATCTTTGTCGTTATTGTATGGCTTTGTAGCTTTGGCAAATGCAATTTTCAAATATTTTCGAACACGCCTCAAATGTTTTGCTGAAGAGTCTCTGCGGAGAATTTGCCAGACGTTGATGTTCTACTATAAAAAAAATGAAAGACGCAATCGTTTTGTCTGGCGTCTCGTCTGGTTTCGTTGTCTGTTTCACTCTTTTTTTTTTTTCGCTTCTCCAATCTTCAATCTTCACTCACTCGCTCACTTCTCTCTTTTCGCTTCATCTCCTGCTCCTGTGTGCCCTTCGTTCGTTTCTTCTCCCCCACTTTGGTAGACGTTGATTCCTTTTTTTTTGTGCGAGGCATGCGGCAAATGCTGTTGCCGTTTTTTGGAGGAGTTTACTTTGCCCCCAGAAGTTGCCCATTGTTGCTGGGCTCTTGGCGTTCTCGGAAAGCAACTGTATTTGAAAAGGAAAAGGGAGAAACCAGTTTTCAGTTTTTTAATGTTCGTTTGCTCAACTTCATTTTCCATTTTGGAATTTGCGTTAAAATGTTATTATACCCTGGCAAAAGGGTATTATAATTTTGTTTCGAAATGTGTCGAGCTGAGTCGTTATAGCTATGTCCGACTGTCCGTCTGTTCCTATGCTTACTTTTCGGATTTATCTTGGAGCTATCTTGATAAAACTTGGCACAGATTAAGTTCAATATTGTATGTAGTTTGTATGTAAAAATCAGCCCGATCGGACCACTATATCTAATAGCTGCCATAGGAACAATCGGAGACACTTCGATTTCCTGAAAAGTGCTTGTATGAAAAACTTTTTTGTTCTCAGAGATATCAAAACCAAACTTGACATATCGATGTAGAATTACGATTTGTACAATCAGATTAAGTTTAAATAAAATCGGACCACTATATCATATAGCTGTCCTAGGAACAATTATGTCAAAAATGAGTTATTCTATGCAAAATAATTAAAAATTTTATAATTGCGAGAGTATATAGCTTCGGCATGCCGAAGACAGCAAGTTCTTTCTTGTTTTTTTTTTTTTTTTTCGTCTCCTTTCTTGCTGTTTTTTAACAACGCCTTAGCTTCTCCCTTCTTTTGTTTTTTGTTTTTTTTTAAGGCCTTTGTTATCCACCTTCTTTACACAATTTGCATTGCTTTTATGACATCACGATGGCATAAAGTCTTAAAGATATTTAATGATTAGTTTAAATTGAGATGTTTGAGATCATCTGTAGAATGCAATATTATTTTTTAGCCATTTATTATGATCATAATATTTTTTATATTTTATTTAAGTCTGTGTGCGAAATATATAAATTAAGTCAATTTTTTTTTTTATTATTTTTTGTAAAAATATTTATTTTTTATATTATCTAACTTATTTTGTGGGCTATTAAAAATTACACTGAATTAATATTAGTCAGACTTTCTCTCGATCCATATCCATCTATGGCAAAACTAAAGATATAGTAGAGTAATCCATATCCCAATTAACTATTAAATAACTTAATTGATTAAAATTACTTTTCTCTGACTCTAAAATATTTTTTTAATACATTTCAGAGTTTGCTGCTTGTAGTACACAAATTGTTGAACATTCGCCAATTTCACAATAAGTAAGTATTATGACGAAAACCGGAAAAAAATAATACCATCTTAAAAGATGATCATCAATAATATTTGCAAAATAAATTGGGTCAAGTGAGTGGCGCAGACAGTGTCGACAATGGCCGGAACACCACGTAATGCTAGTCATTTATCTAGCTATATGTATTTCTATGTATGCATCTAACTATCTATTTATAAATATATAGTCTCGAACTATGTATTGAAATATGCTAATTAAATGTGCGTGTCCATAAATGAAGAATTGAATTGAATTGAATGAATCGTCGCCTCGTCGCGCATTCAACTGTAAATGTTGTACAATAATCAAAAACAATTTTGAATTCTTTTTTTTTATTTATTTATTTTTATTTTTTTTAACTGGCAGGCGAGAAAAACACAATTGCCTATTAGCATAATGATGCCATAAAGCACACACGGCAGTGAGGGCACAGTACCCGAAGGGGAATGCGGTGTTCATTTAGTTAGGCATTTGCCAAGAATGTGACAATGCATAGAAAATGAACATGCCAAACATGTGCCAAACTAGCCTTCCTTCCCCCTGACAAACTAGCCCCCCCGAACATTTCTCTGGATACATTGAGACTCCAAGTTGTGAGCTGACAAAGGCAAAGAATCTTCTCAATGCGTCGTTTCATTTTATGACAATTAAAACGACATTTCTTTCTTCATTCTATCTCTTTCTATAATATGTATAAATATATATATACATATTTAGATAAATTCTATATAATATACACTATATATGGTCATGTTTAAGGAGCTGCTGGCGAATACTCTTTAGCCAATGTGGGAAGCAATGGATATATATGTATAATTTAAGGATATATATGTATATATAGACGTATAAAATAAATATCAATGCAATCACATGTAATTTCAAAAGGTTTTTATTTGATTTATTGTAAAATAAATATTACATAAAATGTTATAAAATTGAATTGAAATTTAGACTTATTATGCAAAAGAAAATTATTTTATTTTATTTGTTAAAATTATTCAAAATACTTTGAATTTTGTTTAATTAATTTATTTTTTAAATTGTTTTTAACATTTATATTAATTTCTTATATCAATGTTACGATTCCAAGTTCAGCAAGCAGACATAATTTAATTTTTTTTTTAGTTTTTTTTTTGGTTTAAAAAATAATAAATATATAAACTCAAGTTCGGCGATAAAGCCAAGTATTCAGATAAAATAAATTATGTGTCATCTAAGCTGCACAATAAATATTCTTGTGGATCAAGAAACAAAAATGCAATATACCTATTTTTTTTTTAATATTTTAAAAGTAATTTTAATTGTTTTTTGTTTAATAAGTCTATTATGCCAAGCCGATTGCAGTCGAATTAGAATTTAAAATAAAATATTAATCTTACCTATAAAACATGTAACTGGCACAAGGGTGCATCTATGACCATATAAAAAATACGAATATATATATATTCTTGATCAGTATCAGCAGTTGAATCTTTCTAGCTCTGTCCGTCTGGCTGCATGAACACTCAGATTTTAGAGACTATGAGGGATAAGAAATTTGATATGTATGTTAGCTTCCTTTATACCATATGCAGATCTTGTAATTCAAATTTCCGAAAATTCCTCCTCACACACCTGTAAATCTATTAAAACGATTAAGAGGTATAATTTTTTAGAAGTTAAAATTCAGATTTGATTTTAATGTATATTTATATTGGAGTAAATGCATTTTGCAGATCTCGGACAGCATACCGTTTGTCCCGTAATAAATTAAATTAAATTATTAATATATTTTTATTGTGTTCTAAGTGGAGAATATAATTTATTTATTTATTTATTTTATTAACAGATTAAATGGCCTTCAGCTTAATGGTAAAAATTATAATATGGTTTACACAAAATGTATAACTATTTTTTTAATGTTAAGAATACATATGTACGTATTAAAATATGTTCAAACTAATATATACATATATTCATTTTTTAATAATAAACTCATTATTTACAATTTTATTTATGTTTGTGTAACTATTCATATATATATATAATAAAATATTGGTGTAGGTATTTGTATAAATATTTAATTAAGTTCTTATAGTTAAGATTTATATTTTTTTTTTATTTTGGTTGAGGAAAAAAAAGGAAGAATAATAGAGATTTTTTTTAAATATTCGATTCTACGCCTGTTTGCTTATTAGGATTTGCAAGAAATTATCACATAATTTAACCTTACATCAAAGGATATTTTAAATTGAATTTTATTTTTGTTCCCAACTTCAATTTAATTGCAATAATATTAAAATTAATTTTCATATTTTTAAAGGCATGTTAAAGTATTGAAATTAGCAATTGATTTAGTTGATTGTCTCTCTATGTTGTGTCGTCTATATTTACATATTTTTTTTTTTATAAATATTGTAAACGTTGTTTATAGCATGCTGCATGCAACACTGTAACGGCTAACAGCCGTCTGTCAATATGTGGCGCGTGGCAGGCTCTCTGCTGGTCTATTATTGCTTGCTGGCCGGTTGGTCTTGACTCAATTCGTCATTTAAATGATGTTGCTGCCATTGGCAGCACTTAGCGCAACATCAACTCAAATTGCAACTGCAACAACATCAACAACAACAGCAGCAACATCAACAACAACAGCAGCAGCAGCAGCGGAACAAACAATAACAATAGCAACAACAACATGGGGCAGCAGGAACGTGCCAAGCCAAATTAATTGCTTCGTTAGATGGGGCAGGCAATGTGTGGCAGTGTCTGTGGCATTGACTGTGGCAGAACCGCTTTGGCTATTTTTTACACTTCCGCCAGGCAATGCGGCAAACTGCCCAACAACGATTGACAAATTTCCAAATGCCATTAAGAAGGCGTTGCATGCAACATCAGCTGCAACATGGAGCAGGCAGCCAGGCACCCAGGCAGCTGGCCAAACAGGTGGCCAAAACCGGGCTACCAGGCTACCGGGTGTAGATATTTCTGCCGCTTCTGCTTCTGCATGCTGCAAGCTGTATGCTGTATGCTGGATGCTGCATGCAACACATGCACCGCTGGCGTTTGCAATTACGCGAGCTGCACTAAATCACAGCGCTGAAATATTTCATTTGTTGCAAATTTTTTGACAATCAACTTAATCGGCAAATGCTCCGTTTATAACTTTATCTCTTTTGGCCTCGGCTTGCTCTACTACTACCATGATAAGAATCTGCATTTGTTGCAACTGCCACAAGCCACAAGCCACAAGCTGCCACATTCCAGACGTCGCACAAACGTCTGCGCCTCGTTATTGGCTGCTTAATTAATGTTGCAGGTGTCACAGCTAACAAGTCCAAATACACTCGAAACTTGAAGATACACAATCTTAAGGCTCTAAGGCTCTCTATTAGCTTGCCACGCCCATTACGCTTGATTTGAACTTTCTTTCAATTGCAATCAAGCCACTTTAGAGGCGTGCCACATATTGCTACTCTCTGATTCTGATTCTGATTCTGATTCTGATGACCTCACCCACATAAATAACAACATAAATTCAGAGAGAAGCCGCAGAATGAATCGTTTTATGTCTGGTAAGAACGAGGGCTGCTATTTATATATCTGGCTTGGTTGTTATATATAGAGTATTTAAGTTCGAAAATGGTTTTTATTATTTTTCAAAATATTTTATCTAAAAATCACACGTTGGAGTTTTTTCACTCTGAATCAGACACCTTTAAAAAAAAATTTTAAAGGCAGTCACCGAAAATAACAGTTATTTTTCAAAATATCAATTCCCTTTAAATATTTATTGAAGAATTTTAAAATTATCTCTCATAGATAACAATTATTCGAAACATAAAAAAAAGAAAATTTTAAACAATAATTATTAATGAGTTTTATAATATTCGTCAACCATAATAATTATAGCTAAGTTTTAAATTTTTTTATTCTTTCGTAACACACAAAACTGAGCTTTAATTTTTTTTCTATTCTTTTATTGAATTTATTTATTTATTTTTTTGTAAAGTCTCAAATATAAGTTTTTCTGTTATTCGCAAAGATGCTGAAATTATAAACAGTTTGGTGTACTTAAAAAATTAATTAACCTTCTACTTATATATGATTTTTTAAATTGAAAATTGATTCAATAACTGTTATTTTCGGTTTTTGGTAGAAGGTCTTATAAAGAAATTAGAATTTTCTGCTTTTAAAGGACTGAAATATTTATAGAAGCGGGTTATATTAAAAATATAATTAATTATTTAAACTTGACAAAGTTCTGTTCATGAGATCTTGAAAAACCCTAACCATACATATATGGATTCTAATCATTTTTAGGTTTCTCAAGCAACTAAAGTTTGCTTTAAATTATTGCAATATTTTAATAAAAAATTAATGAAAATTATTGTAACATTTTTTAGAACCAGTAACCATTTACAATATATCAGGAGAGGCGGGACAGTAAAATAAATATATAATATAAAAAGTGAAAAAACCTATCACCATATAAAATATAATTATGATTGCAAAACTGGTAAACAAGGTGAATTTTTATTTTTGGTCTTTTTACTAATTTTTTTAGGAACTACCGCATATACTGTCCGATTTGGACATGTTTATACTTAAATTAATCGTTAAAGATTTATTAAATTATTAGATTTATATATAAGGCAGTTTTGCGTACCCCTGATCTAATATATAAAATCTTCAAAACTATTTAAATAAATTTTTAAAAATTTAAAAAGAGCATTTCAATTTCAGCGATTTTTCAAAAATGCAAAAAAGTTTGCGTTTTTCTACTTTAATATCATATAGTTCCATTAATTCTTATTCGATAAACGGCATACCATAAGAAAGAGGATACAATTATCTATTAAAATGTGTAACTTTTTTTAAAGATTGAATAATATCTGATTTAGTTAACAACGACATTAGACAAAATAACGCAAAAAAAACCAGCTATTTGCTATTTTCTCAAAAACAATTGTTTCAAAATTTATTTATTGAAATCAGCGCCCCAAAATACATAAAAAAAAAAATGAGAGCTCAGTTCTTTTTTTGATGTAAACTATTGTTTATTTTACATATAAACAGACAGACAGACAGACAGATGGACGACCTGACGGACGAACACACGGACATGACTATATTGACTCAGCTCGTCGTGTTGATCAAGAATATATATACTTTATAAGATCGAAGAGGTCTCCGTCTATGCGCTACACATCTCGTCACAAAATTATAATACACTTTATAACAAAAAAAAAACCTACATAATATCTATTAAATGCCATCGATTTTTATTATTAACTTGGAGAATTCCAAAAACTTGCCTCTGACTACTGATATTTTCGCTGAGCTTCTTGAAATTTGCATACAAATGCTGTTGAGAACTAGACAAAGATCTAAAAATAAATATAAGAAGCAATTATGTTTTTTTTTTTATAAGCTTTATATTTTGCAAATTTGAAATGAAATCGATTTTCAAAAGTCAATCTGCTACGCCCTTCATTTCGGGCTTTTGTGGCTAGGCTTCCAATACAAATCGATGATATAATTCACAAATGTTGACAACAAAGGGCAGAACGATAACAATAACAAGCTGCAAATCATAATTGTGATAATAAAATTGATGAAGATGATATTTATGATCATGATCAAGATGATGATGATGATGATGATGATGTTGAAGATGACAATGGTTAAGATGTTTCTAAATATATATTTGGCAAATCGCTTTAAGTCATAGCGCAAAATGTAATACCGCATCGAATGGGATGGAATGGTATAAAAGTGGTATGCTATGGTATAAAATCCGATTGAATTGTATCAGCTTCCCATTATTATTATTATTATAGTTGAAGTGTGTTTGTGTGTATATCTTTGGGGAATAGGTTGACAAATGTCAACGAACAGATTGCCGCCCCAAAACAAAAACCCAAAATTCGAACAAAAGGCGATACATTCGAAATTGTATTGTTACAAATATTTTGTTAGCCAAACAAAAGCTATAGAGAGAAACAGAGAGAGTGTGAGAGAGGGAGATAGTGTGACACAAGTGAGAGAGATAGATAAATAGGGGCAGAGACCTGTCGCGTCGTCTTCTTTATCAAAGTCGTACGGTACTTTCAGTCCGAAAAATGTATAAAGAAGTTGGCCCAAAGTTCATGTGTCAGTTGGAAAACACAAAATCGATTGGCCAGCCAAAGTTATAGAACAGGTAGGTTTTTTTTTCTTATTTTTTATTTGTGTCGGCATATGTATTTTTTATATTTTTTGGAATTTATTTATGTTTTTCTTCACGCTACACCGTTAAGCTAACTGCACATTCGCTTTGTCTGCTTATTGGCGCTTATTGTTTTAGTTGATCTTTGACATGATTTGTTTTTCTACTCACAAACGTCTTCGACCTCAGGCCCGCAAGGCCCCAAATGTTTTAATTATAGACAAACTGAGAGATATACATAGAGATAGAGAGAGAGAAGAAATTCTGAATTCGTTTTGGCTGACAACTTTGCAGCATGTCTCTAATTTAGGTAGTACAAGCAATTAATATTGTCAACACCTTTGTCTTAAATAATGTGCCATGAATACCCCCCCCTTTACACAACCCTTTCTGGCCATATTTAGCCCTCAAGAATGGGCACATAATGAGCCCGAATAGCTAATCGGTCAGCAGCAAATTCAAATTAGAGAAGCATTTTTTATATTTATTTAAAGTCTAAATGAGAATTTAGAGACTATAAGTGTTGGTTTCAGCAAATTAGTTCTGCAGCTTCATATAAGTCATATATATGATTTCAATTAGGAATATGCATATTTCTCCACTTGCAATCATAATGAGCTCAATAGTTGATCGATCTAAAGTATATTCAAATTAATGATGCTTAAATACCTACTTACCAGTTAAATATTTAATATTTAAAGTCCAGTGCATTGGAACTAGGAGAACATAAGTTTTAGCATGGGAAAACTTTTTATGTAAATTACTTTTAACCAGATTGTTTCCACTTTTGTACAATATATTTTCTCATTTATTTAAATTAAATTCAAATTATACATGCTGTGTAGTTACTAGTTATATATTTAATATTTATTTAAACAAATCATACATATAAATAGTAAGTTTGTTTACAATTTAACACGTATATTCGTCACTTGATAATATATTAATTTAACTTTTATTTAATCTAATTTTGTGTTTTTATATCATTGCAAAGGGTATTATATTTTTGCCTCGAAATGTGATTTATTTTTGATAAGCGATTTAAAGTCACCCTCGCCTGTCAGATAATAAATCCTAACCAGACTGATCGAACCTTTTTACCATATAGCTCTTATATATATTATTTTAAATAATTTATATAATTACACTATGCAACAGCATAAACGCCGGGCTTTTTAAAGTCGATTTAAATGAGATAATCGCAAAAAGTTATATTTTCGACTTTTCTTTGGTAAGAGATAATAACTTCGAACATATTTGATTGATATTAAAGGTATTTATATTTTTGAAAAATAATAAAATAGCTTATCAACCTACAATACAACATTTTTTAATAAGATTATTCGTTAAGAAGTTATTAAGGACTGAAATGGAAATTTTGCATAAAAATATGACCATTTCAAAAAAAAGCTATTTTTTGTGTAATTTTTTCAGTGAAACTCGAATTTAGGATTTTTCTATAACTCTTTGGCTTTGAAGTTTGGGATACAAGAATTTTTGTTAAATTGTTGCATAGTGTTTTTTGATTATAATTTTTTTTTATTATTTTTATTTAAAATTTTAATTATGAAAAACTTTATTTATTTTAATCATTTGCGCTTTTAGGCTGATTAAATTTTATCAATTAAGTTTGGTAAATGATAAATAATAAATAAATTTTTTTGTAAATTCAGCTAGCACTACTTTCTTAATTTAACTAGAATTTTTAATGTGTATTAAGAATTCAAAGAGCAAATAATAATATAAATTGTTATCAATGTAAATATTTTAATGTAGTTGGAAGTTTAAGCTAACAAATGAATTGTTAATATAATGTTTGCATGCTTGTTAGTATTGTTTCCCTCCTTTTTGTATAATAGACGGATTAGACTGATCATCTATAGCTGCTTGGGGAGTTAAAGGCGATGACCAAGTTGGCAGCCTAAAAACCGTTTTAATGAGCCATCAAATGCAACAGCGTTGCGGCAGCCTAATCATTGTTTATGTTTATGACGACTAACCAAGCACCTCGGCTTGAAAGCTTCTCTAGCTTTAGCTGTAGCTGTTGTTGCAAGTGGCCAGTAGCCAGTAGCCAGTGGCAAGTGGCAAGTGGCAAGTGGCAACTAGCAAGTGGCAGACATTACGCACTGCTTTGTAGAATGTTGACTGCGGCGTGTTCCCTGTGCGGTCGCCATGCAAGTGAAATTTATGCAAATGTTTAACAATTCGCTTGTATTGGTTGCTTTTGCGCAATTACTACTGACCCACCAAAATTAGAATTGGTATTGGAATTAGATTTAGAATCTGAATTAGAATTTCATTTGAAATTGTATTGCAAGGCGTCACCTGCTGTGGCATGCGATTGAACTCAAGTGTCCCAGTTACGCCGATAAACACGGACACGTGACGCCACGGGGCTGATTCAATTGAAATTGAAAAGCGATTGAAATTGAAATGTGCCCCAAGAAAAGCGCAGACAACAAACAACAACAACATACAACAACAACTGACAATGCAAATAAGCCAGCAAGTTGTGGGTGTTTGTGTATAAGTAAATATTCTATACCATCTACAGTGGTAAATTGCTACAAAAAAATAAAAGATATACAGCTTGAGGCAGCAACTTCAATTTCAATAAATTAAAATATACAAAACTAATTATAACAAGTATTTATTTGAGTCCTTCAAGCTTGAGCTTAGTATTTATGACACTAGTCACATTTAAAGAACTTAAAATTATAAGGATATAAAGGTATAAAGTCATGAAATTACAGTAATTAATTTGTGAAGGATATTTTTCATTATTTTTAATTTAAATCCTCATAATAACTAAACATAAATTTTTAAACTTTTCACAACATTTTAACTGGAACAATTGAAAAGTTGGCTTTAAAACTTATATTATTTAGGAAAGTTATTTATTATATTTTTATATATTTTCTAAGTATTCTCAAAATATATGGCAAAAAAATGATTACAATAATTTATTTATTTATTTATTTTTCGGAAATTTATTTCAACTCAAACATACAAGTAAGGCTTATGATCTATTTTTAACAGATATTATTCATTATATTTTATTTAAATCCTCATAATAACTAAATATAAATTTTAAAATTTTTCACAACATTTTAACTGAAACAATTGAAAAATTGGTTTAAAAATTTATATTATTTTAGAAAGTTAATTCTCATATTCTTATAATATTTTCTAACTAAAATCATCTGTAATTTCTGGTTATCAGAAAATATTTTGAGTATAAATGAACCGGGACATTATAAAAAATGATTATTTTATTTTTTTTTAATTGTTTTTTAATACTATCGTACCTTAGCTAGTATTAAATTTAATTATATTTTATAAAAAATTGATGCTGATGTACCTAAGCAATGGTATTAATTCCAAATGTTCTCATTTGTCCAATTTCTTTAGTTTTGCTGCCACTGTGCAAGGCCAGGCAACGGCATTATTACTTTGGCTAATGTAA